>WMED01024520.1:0-11209 GCA_019650415.1 Pipa parva | reverse complement strand
AGCAGCCTCTCACACACACACACACACTAAGCAGCCTCACACACACACACACACACACACACTAACCAGCTTTCCACTGAATGAGACACTGGGCGAAGCTTTGCAATGCTTTCCTCTCCCTCCTCCTCCTCCTTCTCCTCCCTCCTCCCTCCTCCCTCCTCCCTCGCGGAAGCTGCAGTCTCTCCTCCCAAGTCGGAAGTGACTTACTTGTGCCGGCAAACTGATAGTTTGCCTTGGTGAAACGCGCCCCCCTTCACGGAGCCTCGCGCCCCCCCTAGGGGGGTGTGCCCCACTATTTGAGAACCGCTGATATAAGAGAACATTCGGGTGACAAGAAATCTTAAATAACTCCAAAATCTATTTATTGTACTTAACCAACAGTAATAATATAATGCAATCAAAGAAAAAATAGGATTAGAAAGGACAAGAGCTAATAATACTAGTAGTGTATTATACATATATTTGAATGATACAGATTGTTGTAATGCCAAGTCTTAACCAGTCTCTGTTTCACACAAGAAAGTAAGGGCTTGTACCCTCAGTTGTTTTTTTTTGACAATGGTTAGCTTGATACTACTACTGCTATGTACTGTAGCTCAGGCTGCTGCCTGGAACAACCCACAACATATGGGAAAATGTAAGGAGTGAAATCATGAAAACAACCTAAAAAAACAACTTTCCGATATTGAGAGGAGGAAACAGGATATTTCTGCCATAATGCATGACTTAATATACCACTGTGGGACTCAATGTATATGTGTGTATGTTGTGTGTGTCTGCTAGAAAATACACATCCTATTGTGTTATACTTCTCTATATCTAAAATTAAAGGTGAACTAAAGGTCCAAAAAAAAAGAAATAAAAAAATACCATATAGTTAGTAGAAATGTTGCAGTCACAGCTTGAACTGTGCTGTCATTTCACTGCACTAAGGCAAACTTTTTACCACTTAGGCTGATACAGTAGCTAGTGCGAACCTCTGCCCACTTATCGAATCGGCGGTGCAAAAGTGTTTACACGTCATCACGTTCATTGCGGGGCCAATGAGAATGCGCCCCTCACTGGTAATAAAAAGCACACAATGAGTGTGAGGACATGTGAGCTGTTTCGGCGGAGCGACGCGCTGGCTCCTGTGTCAGCCTAAGCCCTGTGAAGGTCTGCCTCGGCGCAGTGAAAACACAGCACAGTTCAAGCTGTGACTGCAACATATCAACTTACTATAAGGTATTTTTTTTTAAATGTATTTTTTTCAACGTTTAGTTCTCCTTTAAATGGCTAAAAAATATATATGCTATTGTGTTGTACTTCTCTGTATCTAAAATGCTAGATAGATACAGACAGATAAATACAGATGTGCAGATAGAGAAAGAGGCAGACAGACAGATAGATACAGACATACAGATAGACAAAGAGACAGACAGACAGATAGAAAGGCAGATAGGTGGATGAAGAGTTACATTGTTTACACTATGGTAGTGTGAAAAATAAAGTGACAATCGGAAGAACAAAATCCCAGTACTTTTAAAATATGCAATATTGTGAAGGGCACTATTGTGTATTAGTCCTGCATAGCACATTTACATAGCATTTGCTGTATGTCATTAGTAAAAAATGACGGTACTTTGCAAGAATCAGCTAATTAACAGTAATGCTTAAGTTCAGTTTAGCACAATGGGGTTGAATATTTGGACTAGTATAACTGAAACTGGTTCTGTTTGACTCCTGTTGTATAGAGATACGGATATCCCTACTTCTGCACATAGTTATCTCACAGATTAGATGTAATTCATCATTACTGCCTAAATGACATGAGTTTTTTAAGGTATTCTTCAGCTGATCATTAGAAATATCATTTTGGCAGCCAAGGTCTTGTTTTCTTAGTTTAATAATGGCTTTCCCCTGGAGAGTCTGTGGTTCTGCACAAAACATTTCAGAAATATCAGTCAATTCAGTGCTGTCTTTTATCCATTTTAGAAGATAGGCAAACTGACAATCACATGACCACGGATTATTGTGAAGGACCAAATAGATCAGGTTGTAAAGTGGATCCAGTGATCCCTCATAAAGAGTTGATAACTTGTTGTGTTGGAGAGAAAGTACTTTAAGATTGCTTAAATCTCTAAATGCATTGCTATCAATAAAACTAAGATTATTATTATTAAGATACAAGTGCGTGAGAGATGTCAGTCCCTGCAATGTACAGTTGTTCAGTCTGGCGATCTGGTTCATAGACATGTCTAAATTTTCAAGATAAACAAGACTGGAAAATAGAGCATTAGGGGTTTCCTGCAGCTTGTTGTCATTTATTGAGAGCATAGTTAAACTGGTAGTTTCATTGAAAATCCCAGCAGGGAGGTATTTTAGCTGATTTCTTTCCAGGTTTAGTGTGGTTAATTTAACCAAAGTAGAAAAAATGCCACTAGATAGGACTTGGATGCAATTGGAGGAAAGACTCAGTTTTCGTAAAGAAGTTAAATTCTGAAAAATGTAACTTGTAATTTCAGTTAAATAATTTCCATTTAAATATAGCTCAGATAATTCTTTAAGTTCATTAAATGTGCCTAGATTGACCTTTGACAATCTGTTGTTGCTAAGCTTGAGAATTTTCAGCTTTTGCAGGGGTCTGAAAAGGTTCACAGGAAGTGTACTGATTTCATTGGAGTTGAGAACGAGTTCCACAAGATTCCTTGTATGATTAAAAATTCCACTGCAGATGGACGAAATGTTGTTTCCTTGGAATGAGAGAATTTGTAACTTCAGTTTGTTCGGCAAAAGATCACAGCGGAGCTCTTCTAAAGTATTATAGGTGACGGTGAGTTTCAAAAGTTCTGTCAATGCTTCAAACACACCAGGCTTTAATTCTGATAATGGATTATTTGTTATTTCCAAGTCTGTAAGTTTAGAAAGCTTCTTAAATGCTTTGGGGTCTATATAGCTGATGCTGTTACTTATAAAAATTAATTTATTCAACCTGTTAAGTTCTGCAAAGCTGGTGTTGTCAATAAAATCTATATAAGTTTCCAAAAACATGAGTTCGGTCACATTGACTGAAATGTTTTTTGGAATTTCTTTGATTGCTTCCCCAGTACAAAAAACCTTCACATTTACATAGCAATCACATTCAGAGGGACAGCTCCATGCAAACCAGGGATGAATTGCAAAGCAGCTACAGCAGACAAGGATGCTTAATAAAATATTGTTGACCTAGAAAATAAAGAAATTAAGATAAAATGAATACATACTGTACTAAACCATATAGTCTGGGCCTTAGAATATGCTTAAGTCGTGACTTGAAAATACTAATAAGGATGTGTGTAAAGGTCAAAGAATTTCAACAATGAATAAAGCTATAATTTGGCATATTAAAAAAGAATATTCTAAAATGATTTTTTTAACAAACTCAAAACTGTGCAAGAGAATCAAAAACACATACCATTTTAGGTGTACAGACAGACTGTAACTATGCGCCTTGACAGACAACAAGAATCACAGAATGTTTCCAAAAGCATAAGACTTCATAATAGTACCATGTGTGGCAGGATCTGATCAAGCAGTTCTTATGGGCGGGGTTACATTTTCCAACAATTTGCTGTTATTTACGTCTGTTCTCCAACAAGTTTTTTATTTACTTTTTTTTTTATACATCCTTTAACCTTTTGTATGCATGACCATTAACGCAGAAGGAATAACCAAGCAAAATATTTAGGAAAGGATTACAAAAGAGAAAAACCTAAACCTTCCTTATTCCTTCCTTAAAGAAAGAATGCAAGCAGTAACATTAAATAAAAATCATTATCGTTTTGAAAACATTCTAATACTGATGGATCCCTGGAATGTTTAGTGCAGTATCATAGGAAGAATATGTATTTATTCTGCTCAGATACAGTATCTCACTTACATTGTTTGGATTATATTTACAGATCCCAGTGAGTCCAGATCTCAGTTACTGAATCACAGTTTGGTTCCTCCTTCATGTGGAAAAGACTAGACTGTGATTGTTACAGCTGTATAGAATTCAAGCTGTAGAAAAGAATAACCTCATTTACTCAAATGATTTATTCTGTTTTTGGCATTATAACCGACAAGATCTATACATGTATGTTCTACTAAAACATATGGCTCCATTAGTAAATTCCAAATCCAAGTTCTCTAAATGTTTGCATCACTGGCCTGAGATAAATAATACCTATCTGTGCAATTAGAATGAGATCAGCATGCTTAGGGAAATCTGATGAAGACTTAAGTTTAGGAGGTTTTGGTTACAAGAACTGAAAACCTGCCTTGGGCAATTGCTCAGTTTGCCCCATCAATGCCACCCCTGTTCAGCACTGCTTGTAACTGCCAGCTTTTCCTCGTGAGCCATTCACAAGGATGGTGCAAATCAGTGAAAATGTCCTTCAAAAAGCTGATGCCACCAAAAACCATATATAATAAATTATGTAGAAAGCTGCCAAATTACATTGCTTACCTAATGAGGAATAGAGGGATTATTACCATACTGGTGTATTGCAGAAAGCGTACAATGTAAAGAGTGTAGATGATGCCAAACACTATGCCAAGCGCAAGGCTGTCCAGGTTATAAAGGTTCAGTGCTGTGCTTGTCACATGGGAAGCAAAAGACCAATTATGTTAAGGAGCTGCATTTGGGCAGCCCACAAGACATGTAAAGCAAAGGTTGAGAAGACCTTTCCTCTTAATAAATGGGTAAGAGAATACAATTAAGGGTGGTCTTGCATTTACATGGTGTCAATATCTACTTGAGCTTGTCATAGCTTTGTCATCATTCTCTCGTATCATGGATTACTTTTTGCAGCCCATATTTGGCCCACTACATCTCGATGCAGGGAGCTGATATATATTAAAATATTATTTCTTTTAAACAAATGGGAGGAATGTGAGGTAAAGAAAGCCACAACAAGTAGCTAAGAAATTTGCTTTTTTATGGAAGTTCATAGGGCACAGTGTGTGCAAAAAATGCCCTTTCTATTTGCACTATTGTCACCAAAAGACTAGCAGATGTAAATAGGTGAAAGGAATCATATGTAAGATCCAAAAGTCCAGGTTTTCTAAAGCTCCTGTGATGCTGAAAGTAGCCTAGCCATCATATAAAATATGTTTTTTGCAAAGAAAATGTTTGATCAAAGTATTTTTAAAAACGGATGGAGCAGTTGACTGTTGACTCATCTAGTCTAGATGTGGCACTTCCATTTAATAATTGCATTAATGATAGCTGAGGGTGGAATTCTACAATCTGATATAATAACAGACTTGAAGAACTGGCTTCAAAAAGACAATAAATATTAGGTTAAAACTTCCTGGCTCCTCAACTCTTCTGAAGGGTCTATACATCCACAAGCCTGGTAAAGATATAAGTCTATCAAGCTCAACAATACTTATACAATGCCACCCAAGATATTATATTATAGCCTACATTTATAAGTGTAATTTTGAAATGTTTTGTAGCTGAGCTGTTTTTAATTAGACTCATAATTGTCTATGGTGAAAAACAAAATAGCATGTGTGGATTATTCTACAGGAAATAATGGTACTATTTTTCCAGCTTAGCTACAAAACGGCCAGTGTGACCCTACCAATTATATGATGATTATACATGCCATGTCAAGTCTATACTTATGTTCGGTCCCATTTATATCAGTGAATTTTTACATCTTACAGTTGATCTACTAAGGTTTGTTTAAAGACAATACAAAGTGTGACTCAGTATAAACATCTAAACCACAGGAGGTCTCATAATATCTTGCCAGTTTTAGACATATCCCAGTGATCAAATGCCAAATTAAATCAATTAAAGGAAATAATATCACTCATTTCTGCATCTGTCTTTGAAGCACAGATGGACTGTACAGTACTGTATCGCTGGAAATGAACTATGGTAGGAAAATCTGGAGTATGGCTTCAGTTAAACTGGAAATGAGCTAGAAGCTTAGGGAAGAGGTGTCCAAAAGAAACAACTGGGTTTGAACAACATGTTTGATTTGATCATAATAAATAAAATATCCTAGACTTTGCAATGCAGCAACTGCCAGATTTTGGACTTTCTATAATAATAGAAGCTATCTTCTTTAAAGGAACAGTCTGGCCAAAAAGCAAAAAAATACATTTGTTTATTCTAATTTACACCTTTCATTAAATATGATTTATTATCACATTTTTTTTTAAATGTTAACATTTTTACCTGTAAAGGCACTTCCATGTTGCTTATCCCATCCTCACACACCGCCAGCAACTCTACAATGTCCAAATCAGGTGATCCCTCTCAGGAGCGGAACTGCCGATGCGGGGCTTCACTAGGAGCATGGCTAGAGAGGAATTCACTCCTGAAAGGGATCACCTGATTCGGACACTGTAGAGTTGCCAGCAGTGTCTGAGGATTGGGTATGCAACATGGAAATGCTGTATAGCACTTCTTTACAGGTAAGAATTTTACATTTGTAAACATTTTTGATAAATTGTATTTAATAAAAGGTGTAAATTAGCATAAATAAACAAATTTATTTTTTATTTTCAGCCAGACTGTTCCTTTAAAAGAAATGAGAAACCTAGAATCCTTGGTATCAATCTCTCTCAGGCCACTGTTAACACCCTCATATGTGCCCTTTTCTTATCCCACTTGGACTATTACAATGCCCTTCTAACTGGCCTTCCAGTTTCCCATCTTTCCCCGCTCCAGTCTACTCTGAATTCTGCTGCTAGAATAATCTCTCTCTCTCCCAAAAAGTCTCCCTCCCAACTCCTGTCTGCTCCTTGGCTCCCAATTAATAAATGTATATTTACAGTCCCCTACTTTTGACATTTGAATCGCTTTGCTCTGATGGCCATCCCTATATATCATCCCTTGTTTGCTCATATGTACCTAGCCATCAACTCCACTCTTCACAAAGCAACCTTTTACAGGAACCCCTCAGCAAGACTGCCCATTGTTGTCTTAAACCCTTCTCTCTTGCTGCCCCTTATCTTTGGAATTTTATACCCCATTACCTCCGCTAAGAGCAATCCATCAATATCTTCAAATCAAAATGAAAATCTTACCTCTTGGAGCACTAGCCCTGGCTTTCATGTCTGTATTTTATATTTATGCAACTATTTATTCAAAATTTAGATTTTCATTTATTTTCTTATTTAGTTGGCACCTATAGCCAAATGACCTGTCACTTTATGGTACTGCATTTGTTACCTCCTATCTGTTTATGTACATCTTCCTCCTATTTAGAGTGTAAGCTTTATGGGGCAGGGACCTCCATCCTCTTGTTTCTATTGTAATGCCCAGGGAACGGGGCAGAAATAGTTCAGCTCTGTCACGGGCTTGTACAATGTCCCACCGTCCCTTGGGTTGATTACTCATGAAAGGGGAAATAAAACTTGGATAAAGATAAAGGAAGTACCTCTGTTGTTGTTTCCTTATAATCGTGGCTGATACTGTATTAACTTTTACTGAACTCAAACATATGTACAATTGTTCATCATAAAGACAGATCTTTACACAGGGTTCACCATAAAGACAGATTTTATTAATCACAGCATTTCTACTCCAGCTTTATATCCATATTCCCATTACTTCAGCATTATATCCATACTTCAGCATAACAAGAGTCTATAGTCCAATTTAGCTTCCACAGCAATAATAATCCCTTGTCCACGGCTCCCAGTGACAAGGGTATTAGGCTTCAAAGGCACAACACCTCAGAGAGGTGTTCTACACTGCTTACTCACATCATGGAGTCTCTGCAATACTGCTCTTACTTCCTGTGTCTTTTCACATTAATAACATCTTCATGACTCCTCCTTATCTAATGTACATCTAGGACAGGGGTCAGAAAAGTGGTTTGGGGAGGGAGCCCCAGCAGCGCCAACTATCTTGTGAGCCACTGGAGGAGGGAGGCGCGCCCTCTCTTGACCACATGACCACCGACGGCCAATCAGAAGAGCCGTCGGCGGTCATGGGCGTGGCCTCTGCAGTGCGCTTCCGAGCCACAACAAGGGGGCTAAAGAGCAACAAGTGGCTCGCGAGCTGCACTTTAACGACCACTGATCAAGGAATACTAATATTTTTATTACCACCACTAGGTATCACTCTCCACCCTCTTTATTACACATAAATCCTATTTGGGGTGAAATACTTTATAAAATCGCTGTAATGTCCATCTGGTACACTACACTATCATGGCCTGGCCATGATGTAGAGTGATGTATTTTCTTGATTATATGATTGTAATTAATTCATTTGTTCTTTGTTCCGCACTTTACCCTTGTCTGTATTATAACTGCATTGTTGGATTGTACGGCACTGCGTAACCTTGTGGCGTTTTATAAATAAAAATATACATATATACATAAATGAAATTGTGTCCCCTTGAAAAAACTTTTTAGTGACAGGAAACAGTATAGTAATGTTAATGCATGTGTGAGCAACAGAATAGAATAGATTTAGATACCACATTTAACAAAAGATACTTCTATTTTATTACCATGCTGACATAATTTATCCTTGCAGAAACCTTAATCAAATTTAAAGGGATATTATCACCAATTCTATAAAAAAATGTTTTGCATATGTCTTAGAAGAAAACACTGTTAACTACCTGTGTGTTGTCCTCCTTGCGAGTGCAGTGGGCATAATTCTCACAGCCAGACTCCTCCCAGAACAACTCACTGACACAGGAGCTGGGTCCAATTCAGCTTTTATTGCTCGGGTGGGGTAAAACTGGGGAGTAGAAAAATGATAAAGTGATAAAGTTTTACTAACATAACACAAACTATATGATAATCTATACAGTGCAACAGTACATATATATGTATATACTGTATATATATATACATCTATTTATATATATATGTGTGTGTGTGTGTGTGAGCAAACATGAGATGTTATAAACTATGGAGAATATTTAAATATGCAGTATATAACATCCTAACTGTGAATGGGGCAAACACTGGGGAAGTGCACCATGGGATATTGCTAACTAAACATACATGACAAATACAATGCTAAACATACAAATGCACAACACTATAGGGATTTGCAATGCTGGATGCCTTGTGAGCAGCCCAGCAAGTTCACTGGGCCTGGGCCTAGGCCCAGGACTTTTCCCCTAATCATCCTACCATGGAGATACACAAGCTCCTGCAAATTACTTTCCTCTACCAGTGATCATTCCAGTTCAAACTAAGGAGATATGAAGAATCTTTTTGCCTCAATAAAGGATGAATTCAGACAGAGGGGAGAAGCTGGACCCCTTTGCACATCTGGTACCCAATTCAGGCCTCTTCCCAGGACCAGGATTTTGTGGCTCCCATGTCACATGTTCGTTAGACCAGCATCCTGCTATAGGACACTGCCACTGCCATTATCTGTGAGTATAGTTATCTTTATAAATACAATCACTGTGACCCAAGCGGTGAAGATATCCTTTGCTGAGTAATTTAGGACTGCATTACCTCAGTTACCTCATACCAGGACAGCTGAAAAGACCTGTTACTTTTCCCTACCTTTTGGACCAAATTAATCTGAGGAGTTGATCTGCCCTGCTGTTTAACTCTAAATTTTTCTTCATAGGGAAGACTATCAAATGGCGTTACCAAAATCCTGTCCACAACATTCACACTGTCTGACATTATGGTGCAGCTTGTTAGTCAGAATAAAAAAAAAAAGGTTGTTGCAAATCGGAATGAAAGATTGATGATTCGCTCATTTCACTGTCAATCAAAAAGGGATTCATCATCAGACAGATCATCCAATCAGCACGCAGAAGCTGAGCTTCCAGGCCAGCCCACTGCCCCATAGACTCCCAGGGAAGCTGAGAGTCCGATGGAAGGAACAAAGCCCAGCTTTATCCAATTACTCATCTTGTTTCACTGCACTTTTGCTTTGCTATTGAACTCTGTGGAAGCTCAGCGTCCACACTATTTAAATCACTGTAAATCTGCAGGAATGGGTGAGAGGAAATGACATGTTCATACTGTACTGTTGTATATATTTGATCACTTATTTCTTTTGTCATTTTAGGGGAAGCTGAGCTTCCCTTGCAGTCTTAGAGCAACCGACCCTGCCAAGGTTAGAGGAGTGAACTGTATCACCAATATTCCCAGACATAGGCTGTTTACTGCCGGTCATCTATCAATGGAATCCCTTCTCACATGTACTTCACATCTACTACTGTGAACTGTGTCATTTGGATGTTTTATGAAACTGTTTATTATTACCTCAGTAAAGAATTGTTCCTGTTTTTACTATATAACTGGTGTTTGGCTATCTCATTCTGCACAGAACACCAAAGGAATTTTATTGCCATTCACCAAGCATTTTATACTAGGAGTGCCCCAGGGGTCGGAGACCTTACATCATATGTGCAACACCCCTATTTTATAAAAAAGTGTGTGTGCACTGGGAACGTGCCCAGGGCCTGAACCCTACTCTAGCTACTGTGACCATAGCATTACTGTGTGTGACTACAAGTCCCATAAGGCCACGGGTCTCACTCCTGCTCACCACAGAGGTTTAGCTAATCATAGGCTGGCTAGCATTTAGCATAACAGCCAGCTTGTGACTTTAGCTCCAACATTGCAAAGATCCTCCCCTTTCTCTCTCGCTCCACTGCTAACACCCTCATGAATACTCTAGTCCTATCCCGCTTGGACTACTGCAATGTTCTTCTATCTGGCCTTCCAGCTTCCCAACTCTCTTGTCTCCAGTCTATTCTAAATTCTGCTGCCAGAATTTTCTCCCTCTCTCCTCAGAGGAGACAGCCTTTTTCCCAATCTCTCTGCTCCTTGGCTTCCTGTAAGCAAACAAATAATTTACAGTGTTCTAGTTTTGACATTTAAGGCACTTCACTCTGTTGCCCATCCCTACATTTCCTCACTTGTTTGCCAGTACATTCCTCAACGTCAACTGTGCTCCTCCCAGAGCAACCAACTTTGCATGCCACACACCAAAACTGCCCTTTCTGGTCTTAAACCCTTTTCTCTCTCTGCCCCATACATCTGGAATTCTATACCCCTTTATCTTTGCCAGGAAAATTCCCTCTGCACTTTTAAAGACAAACTGAAGTCCTACTATTTGGAGCACTAGCAGTGATATTTAAAACTGATTTTTACATATTTATTTTATTTAATCCATAATTAGTTATTTATGCTTAACCCTTTAACTACCAGCCAATTTTTTTTTTGTTCACCACTTATTCCCAAGCTG
>WMED01024519.1:0-11209 GCA_019650415.1 Pipa parva | reverse complement strand
AGTAGAAAATCTCCAGCACAACCGGGTTGAATAAAAATCCTTTATTTTACCACATGGGCACAATTAAAATCAATCCACAGTGCCACTGTGGATTGATTTTAATTATGCCCATGTGGTAAAATAAAGGATTTTTATTCAACCCGGTTGTGCTGGAGATTTTCTACTTCAGGGCTACACTGTAGCATGCTGTGCCTTCTATGGTTCTGATATGTTTCATCGCTGGATTTTTTTTGCAAGTTGTTGGTGACTTGGCAGTGAGGCTACAGACAAGGCACAAATTTACAGACTGCTATGTGGTCAACACTTTGTTTCTCAGCACTGCTGATTCGAAATGCTCTTCAATTTAACAGTGATCAGCTGTTGTCAATGTGGATGTGTTTGTGAACAAGCTTGCTCAGGCATGGGAAATTGTTGAATTTCGTCAGGAGATGCTTTGTGGGGTGAATTTAGTAAGTTCTTCAGGTAAAGGAGGACAAGTCTGCCCAACTGGAATCCCTGCCATCCCTCCTAAGCATGCTGGGAATCACATCATTATGCATTGCCCCCACACAATCCAGCATGGGGAAGTGGTAGATTCTCTGTCAATCTACCAACAATGCCATGTATCCTTACAGCTACAACCATACAGACCCAGACTCATTGGCTTGTTTTTTTAGTAAATTCTGTACAAGTATTCAGAAGAAGGCAAAAATGACTGCAATCTGTGATGTGCTCACACTAGAAATAGTATTACTTCAAAATGTACAACTTTTAACTCCCTAAACTTTACCTAATAGTAATATCTTTTTATCTATTTTAGATTACAGATCTGTCTCTTCCCAACTATCTTGCCGCTTCTTCAGTTGGCCTTTTTCCTACTCAGCTGTTAAATTCCTACTTGGGAACAACATTACGCACAATGGAGGATGTCATTGCTGAGCAAAGTGTTAGTGGCTACTTCATATTCAGCTTGCAGGTAAGTTGACCTTAAAATATGAGATTTAGCTTCTTTTTTTTTTTTTTTTTTTTTTTAATTTGTTAAATCTAAAGTGTGTGCCAGCACCTTGGGGATAGACCCTGCTTACTTATTGGAGTAGTGCCTGTACCTTTTACACAATGAAGGGTTCCAGAGATCCTTTGTTGCAAAAAAGAACAGTTTATTCACACAGCAACAGGAAGACATACACTTAAAAACTTGTAGCACAATATCCTATAATAGAACATTGTATATGGTATGCATAGTTACCTCCCATGTTTAACCAAGGAGCAGCTCTTGCCACTTTCTGGCACGTGCATATGAATCCCACCTCCTGGGATACAACTTAGTGCTTCTCACTCCAAAGATACACTCCAGTCTCTAGACCTATCAAACTGCCATCCTGAAGGCCTGTCACTTTAAGACCCGGCTCTAAATGGCCGGCGTTCCATCAATACACCTGAGTATTCTAAACCCACTGTACTCCTCATTGGGGATAACTATACTTTGTAGCTATGGCTAACTATCACTTCAGAAGTGACTTTTTTTTTTTTTTTTGTGCACTGGGCTCTGCTAGTTAACTTTCTATGTACAGGGTCTTCCCACCCTCCTCATGGAGGCCCTGGAGTCAAAAGTTCCATTCTACTGTCAAACAGCAACATTTATGACCTCGGAGATCCCTCCCAGAAATTACATAGGACTCACATTCTCAAAGCAATCATTTATATCTTTCACTAGATGGAGTTACCATATAGGGCTTCACGCAATACTCTGTATAGGATATTTAATATTTGTATTCATAGATATATTTAACCACGTATATGATTAATCTATACTATTTAAGTGGAAACTATAGTCTGATTACATCTTTTTATATGCAGTCCTATACCTTGGTGAGAAGCATTTCTCCCCAGTAGTTGTTTCATGTGAAGCAGAATTATTGAATAGGCAGCACTGTTAAACTCCTGCACCAGGAAATGTGTGTGTGTGATGTGTACTGGCCAGTTTTAAATGAAAAGGTATCCTCCTCCAGACATATTTTCTTAAGCAATAGCAGTTAGGCAGCTTTTTCTTCTCGTGTTGCCTAACTTGGGAAGGGGAGGACAAAATATTTGCTCTCAGTAAAACTAATTAAGTGAAGCAAAAGCCAAGTATTATTTCTCCCCTAAATGTTTTTTTTTTTTTTTTTTTTAACTATTTGTGTCAGCAGTTGGCTTACTTTAAAGGAGTTTTATATGTATGTGTGCAGTTATATCGTGCCCCTTTAAATAAATAAATAAATAAATAAATAAATATATATTAAAAAAATAAAATAAATATATATTAATAAAAAAAAATATATAATTTATTGCATTGTCTTTGATGAAGTGCTGGTTTTGGGGGGTGTAAGGTGTAAAGGTTCTCTTTCACTAGGGGTTTACAGCATTCTTATTTTTAGAAATGCTTATGATGTTGTATAATGCCCCTTTAAATCCTGTCAGATTATGCTTCTTTCCTTGTTGAGCTATATTTTGGGGGGTAGGAGTTCACACAGATCAGTTAAAGCCATACTTGCCACAGTACATTTCCTTTTTTTGTAGGAAGCAGTAACCACTAACAATTCAGTTCAGATGATCTGCATTTCACACTTTGATTGAATGTTTTGTTCCTTTTTACAGATCATAATAAGCATAGCACTTATGTTTTATGTTGTCCACCGAGCTCAAGTGGAACTGAATGCAGCCATCATTGCATGTGAAATGGAACTCAAGTCTTCTGACAAAGGAGGTCATCCGAATGGCTCAGCGTTTTGCAGTAAAAGGACTTTGTTGTCTGTCGGTGGGATAAACATTGTATGATTACTACTAAATCCATTACATTGAAGAAGGCTTTTTTTTTCATTGCTGGAATAATGGATGTTGTGCATAAAAAAAAAAAAAAAAAAAATTCCCTTTGAAGGAAACTTCAATTCTTTACCAACTCCGCAAATAAACTTTCAAATATTTCCATTTTTAAGGATTCTTCTTGAAACTACTCATCTTAACTTTTCCTGCAGTTCCGTTTGTGCCATGACATACCCAGTGCGCTTTTCTGTTTTGCTCAAAGTCGAATTGTTTTGGCATATTTATTATTGATTGAATTTTTTTGTTATTTAATATTGAATTGGATATTGTTTAAAGCAAAAAACAGTTGAGATATATATATATCCTTTTATTTTTTATTTTATTTTTTTTTACATAAAAGTATTTCTAGAAATCCCTAGACAGCTTTTTTTTTTGTTAGAACTATGGGACCGTTATCCTCAAAAGGGTCACCTGAATCTTTCTCAATATCGAGAAGGGAATAAGTGCTCTTAAATTTTTTTTGTTTGTTTTTTTTGTTTGTTTGTTTTTGCTTCTTTTTAAATGTATATTGGACTTTATATAATTGTACATCAGGAGTGGTGATTTGTTAAAGCCATCTTGTTCTCTATAAATGGGTGGTAGATAGACCATGGAGCAGTAACACCAAAAACTTAAAATGCCCTGTATCTATTTATACATTTAAAGAAGAATTAGTCTTGTAATAAGTCACATTTGTTCATTTTGCATACATGCAAGCAACACAATATACCCACAATCTTTCCCTTCCATGCTTTGCTCTGCATACATTATTTCTGAAGTACATGGCAGCCTTTGTAGCAATTTAGCACCATCCCTACTGAAAAAGCAGGTGTCAGACACTGGCTTCTATGGAGCATGTATGAAAACAACCACTGTGTATTTCTCATTGATTTTCACAGTTAAACTGACCAGGTGACATTCTCCAATCAGTCAAACAATATGGAGGAAATGTATCAAGGCTTTTTCAACCTAGTTCAGTGGTTCTTTACCGGGGTTCTATCGAACCGTAGGGGGTCGGTAAGTCGGTCTCAGGGGTTCGGCGGAGCCTCCGCCACGGAGGTCAAGTGATTTATCACTAAAGAAGGGTTCGGTGAATGTGCATATGAAACTGGTGGGTTCGGTACCTCAAACAAGGTTAAGAACCACTGACCTAGATGCTACTGTTCAAATCTATTTACCAATTTTCAACTCCTCTTCTGCATTGATTTTTGTTCCCCATATTTATGATTACAGCCAACTTACTTAATGGCGACTAAAATTTAATGAGACTGAAAAAGAGCGATATCAAAAAAACATTGGAATTTTAATGGAGCTCCTTTGCGACCGATATTGCCAAACTTTTAAAACAGGGAATCTGTTCTGACTTTTAAAAAATTTGCTGAACCATCTCCATAGGGAATAATGGTATTTTTTGCCACTCTCGATCACAACACTTTTCAAAGACAAAAACGGGACTTGATATTGGCGATTTCACTATTTTTGAATTGTTTATAGCAAATTCGGTATCGATATTATAGATACTTTTTTTTTTTTTTTTCAATTTTAATATATATCCCTTTAGGTGTGATGAAGTGTCCAATGAGCAACTAATGTGGTGGTCATGAGATAGTAAGCAGTAACAGCATAGCCTAAAGTTGCTGATTTGCTGCTAGTTAAGGGTACATTAGTACTTTTCTATTATGCAGTTTCCTATACTCATATACTGTTTTCTAAACAGTATATGATTTTGCTCTATTATACTAAATTGTCTGGCTTTTCTGAGCTTCTTATGAATATGTATAGTTTCAAAGGAGCAATGGTACCGGGTGGGTGTCAGTGTTTTGCAACAAAAAAAAAACAAAAAAAAGATGTCTGCAGTCAGGAAAGATCTGAACAAACACAAAGCAATAAAAATTTCAAGCAGTGCTGATTTTCAGCAACTTTATTTGGTTTTCCTTTGTCATGAGATGGCATTATATGACCTGATCATTTACTTGTAGTGATCCAGTGCTGTCTGTAAAGGAATAGTGATGAGATGGCTTTGCATGACCTGGTGATTCACTGGAAGCAATACAGTGCTATCAGTAAAAATAACAGACCCAATTTAGAGAGTAAAAGAGCCCTCGTGCTAGTGGGGGTGGGGCCAATTATTGTGTGTAATAATCATTCATTTTGTACAATGTAAATCAGTGAAACAGATTACATAGGGGGAAATGACATAAGAAATGGAAATATCTTTACCAAATGGAACAAATTGAAATAACATTTTTATGTAAACATTTTAGAAAAGTTTGATTATTGAAAAATGTTTTCATATCATAAATATGCAAGCTGTCGACTCCCTATGAAGGAACAGTTTAGCCACCAACAGTTATTTTACTGTCTGTTTGGCTTTGTGGGATACAATTTTTGCAGTGTATACGATTACTTATTGACATCCATTTTCTTCAGTAGTGTAGTTTGGAATCTTAACCCACAGGATTCACTAAGGCTGGGTTCACACGAGCGTATGATGTGCAACGCATCATATGCTCGTGTTAAAAAAAAAAAATGTCTTCATAGAAGCCGCCATCACTTACCTAGTTCCGGACACACGAGCGTATAACATGCATACGATGTGTTTGGAACACTGTGTGTCACATTTTGGCCAGTGTATATACACCGTGCCCAAAATGCGACACACAGGAAGTGCTGTGAACGCTGAGGGAGCGTTCACACTGTTGCTGGTAAGTACAATAGAAAAATACACTGGAGTTTTCTTCACAGGAGTGTATGATGTGTTGCGCATCATATGCTCGTGTGAACCCAGCCTAAAGACATGAGAATTCTGTGAAGAAATTCAGAATCTTTGTTTTATCTTTGCCTGTTTTATGGTTCTGGTTTATGGTTCAAAAAGCATTTCAATCAATTCACTGACTTGAAGGCCCAGAAAGACCAACTGATGGGGATGTAGGTCAGGAGGTGGGGTTCTGTAAGAAAGTGACTGTAAATGAATAAGCAAAATAAAGTAAACACTATATGTTGTAAAAAGCAACGCAGTGGCATTTAACTGTTGGAGGCTTAACTTTTCCTTTAAATCTGATATGCTTGTGTTGTAGAAGTAGTAAATCAAAGGGGGGGGGGGGGGGGGGGGGGGGGGTGCTAAAAACAAGTGTAAAAAATAAGTTTTATACAGAGGATTGTAACATGGAAATGTTGTATGTAACAATGTACATTTATAAACCTCTCCATTGCATATTTAGAAATTCCTGGATATTTATCATCTCTCATCTTTTAAATGCTGGACTATCTGCAAAACAGTCTGTTGAGTGGCCTTTATCTTTATATTCTTTTTTTTGTTTGTTTCTTTTCTTTATAAAGCCAGCTTTAAATTCATGTCATATAGCCAATTACTGCATAGTATGTATAATGCTGCTGTCTATTATGACTTGTTTTGCTTTGCACATATTTATCAAGTTTTGTATTTCAGTAGTAGAAATGCTTCTATCACTGAGGACTTCTAAGTACCCTTTTTGACTCAGGATCTTGCAATGTGAACTTAATGTTTCCAAATTTGTTTGGGGAAAATGATCTACTTGAATGTATTATTTAACATTCTTACACAAGTCCCTGTTTTGGTTTGTATTTTTAGTTTTTTTTGTTTGTTTTTCAAAATTTTTAAATATATTTACAAGAAAAAATTTGGCTCTGATATTGGACTAAATGTATATTTAAAACTGTTGAGTTGTAATATGGCACTTGTGAGCATATTTATCAGTTGCGAATGGGTATTTTATGTTGCTTGCCCAATTGCATTGTCTTAGATGCACGGCTTCTTTGTTAAAGTGGCCCCAGGAAAAAGGCAATGGGATAGCGGCAGCACAGTGTAATGCTCAGTCATGTCATTTGCCATTATAGAACATTTAATTTTTTGATCAGAAAATGCAAGCCTACCTGTTTGGATACCTGATCTAAATATTCCCATGGCTTTTCCCACTAGTTTGGAGAAAGCTTTGACTTGCATCATTAAATGACATGAAGGTGGAGATTTGGCTTTACATTACTGCTGTGAGTGGTAATATAGCAGCCTGCTGGTGTTTCCCGATCTTATTCAGATACCATAATACAACTTCCACTAGCTCTCTATTTATCTGCAAAGCACTGATACAACTGTGCACCATCGCCTTGCATCAATGTATTATGTCTGCATTAGTCTTGTTTTGGTGAAGTCCATAAATTGATTAATATCAGAATATTTTTTTTTAATATTCTTTCAGTGGTATTACACTGGCTACTGTAGTTAATTTTCCTCTGAAATGCAAACATCATATGTTTTAAAAGTGAGGAAGAACATTCATTAAATCGTGCAAGGATGAATTTCCATTTACTTTTATTTTACTTTTTTAATTTTTTTTGGTTTTTGACCATTTTTTAAAAGGACTGTAACGCCTAAAAATTTTTGTCTACAAACAATGTTTAACTTTTAAAATGTGTTTTCTTTTGCAAAGCTACATTGAAATATGGGATTGGGTGTTTTTTGTGTTTGGCCAGGTTTACACTAGTGTATGATGCGCAATGCAACAAACACATCATGCGCTAGTGTGAAAAAAGAAAACTAAGCCGAGCATATTTTTCTTTTGAACTTACTAGTGACAATGTGAACGCTCCCTCGGCGTTCACAGCACTTCCTATGTGGTCGCATTTTGGGCGCAGCGGATCATACGCTGGCCAAAATTCGCCACCCAGCGCTCCAGACACGCATATGCTAGTGTGTCCAGAACTATGTGAGTAGCGTCGGCTTTCACTGAGCTGTATTTTTTTTTCTTTCACACTAGTGTATTATGCGCTGAACTAGTGTGAACCTATCCTTAACTGACATGTACAACTTGGCTGCTATCAGTAAAGATAAGAACAAACAAAAGCATTGCAGTTCATGAAATCGACACAGAAGATAACAGTTTAATGCTTTATTTAAATAATTATTATAGCAATCCAAATGGAAATTTCTATTTTTCTGGTTCATGGTATGCAGTCCTTTATTGCTTGGCATTTATACATCTTTTCCTTAGCAGTCCATAGGTACTATATATAGCTGGGGTTATTTTTTTTGTTTTTATTTGCAATGTCTTGACTATGTAAGAAGGTGAATTATACCAGTGACATGGAATTCTTGCCAATTACTATTCTGAACTTTGTATTTTTAATGACTTTTTTGCAGGACATTGAACATTGCCTTTAGCTATCTGCTTTCAGTATTTAAAGCCATTAAGTAAATGCATGAATGTTAGTTTGCACAGGAGGTCTCATTGAATTTCTTTCAGTTCCAAACCCAAATATTGTTACGTAAAAAATATATTCTGTACTTCACAATCTCATTGTTTCTTTCTCATGCCTACCTGTTCTATGATGTTGCACCTATTTTAACCTATCATGTTGTATATGATATACAACCATAAATTCCTGGCAATGCACTTTTTTATCTAATCATTTTAAGTTTTGTTGACATCTCTTTGAATTGGTAGAATTGTAGCTGAATAATGTTGATTGTATGAATACCGGCAAGTGTTATTTTCACAGGCTATTTTGGTACTCAACAGTCTTCCATTAACAAATAAAATGGTGGAATTACCAGTCGTTTTATTATATCCTAATGTGGTGTTTAGATCCAAATTCTTATCAATGCATTTTTTTTTAAAAGAATGGACAATGAAGGTATGGTTTTGTTTATTTTGTCTCCACATTCAATGGAATTATCTGTGGCTGCCTAAAAATTAATTAGTGGAATTCATTAACACAGGCAATACATTTACAGAGGCGTCATAACCAATAGCATTCAATTAGTTTGCATTCACTGGAACAGAATAACAAGAATTGTGAAATCCAAACAATTAGTTGGTTGCTCTTGCTTACTAGACCTTGATAAATGATTGTTCCTGTTGATGAATTCTTATGAAAGTGATTTATAAGTAATACTTAAATGGACACTAAAAGCCCATAAAGAATGTCTCTTTATAGATTAGCCTTATTACCCTGAAACAGCCAGTATTTTATTCTTGCTTAGCTCCAGATACCAGTTTTTATGTAAAGCATAAAGTACATAAAAAAAACATTTTTTGATGGTAATCTCTCCTCCTGTGTCCTGGGCATTGCTTACTTCTAAGCATGCTCAACTAAATCTTTGAGGGACTGGTAAAAAAAAATAAAGTGACTAATATGGTTCCATCATAAAATACAGTATGTTGCCTTAATTGGCTCTTTATTATAATCCTGTTGGTACCATGCTCAAATGGTTAAAGGAGTAAGCTGATTATTTTAAAAGTATTCGGTTTCAAGTGGATAAGCTGCAACTCTTTTGATCTAAAAACAAAAGTATTGTAAGAAGCATTGCAGAAATGTATTTACATGTATCACCTTTAAAAGGGACACGCTTGTAAAATATACCTAATGCAGGTCATGAGCTTCTATTACAGCTTTGCATGATGCATATTTTAAATGTGTCCCTCTTTAAATGGGGATGCTCACCTGTGTAGTATTGAATCCATTGATGCTCTGCAGATGGGTTTCTATTTGTCAGTTTATAATAGAGGTATGGTTGTCACTTCATCCCTTTGAAACCAAGCAAAATGCATATGCATGTGGTATGCAGCTGAACTGATTACCATACTGCTAAAAAGTTTTGTTTGGCAACTTTACACTAACACACACACACAAAAAAAATCCTAAATTATCCATATTGCTGAGTTCATAATAGTTTAGTTTAGATGTGCATTAAAGGGCTGCAGGGAATCCAGTGGACATTGTAGCATGCATTGGAACCCATTAAAAATCATCCTGCAGCAATAAGGCTATATAATAGGTGGTTGGGACTAATTGGGAGGAAAACTTTAAAATTCAGATATGATTATTATACTGTTTTAGAATAAAAAAAATATATATATATGCATTTTGTTTTTTAGCATATTTTACCTTGGTCCCTTTTTACTTTATTTTCATACCCTCGGCTGAGATTACCCTGACCCAACCCCAAGAGCTTTTGGCTTGTGTGCCAAAATATACCTGATATTTTTAAAGACTTCACAGTTCTAAAGATGATCTTCATGGGCTTTGTCTGTTGGAGTTGCAATTCCTTGTTTCCAATCTCACATGTACATTCTATAGACTGCAGAAGAACAACTCTACCATGTCTCTATCTGCTGTAGACAAAACAGATATTCCAGTTCTCCACACCAGCCTTAAAACAAAGTTTATATTTTTAGGGAGGCAGTACATAACATTTAAGGCTGTATTACACAGTGTTTTGATGTTGGCATCAAAAATGATTAAGAAACGTAAAGAAAACACAGACCCATTGCATGCAATTGCAATCATTTGAAAACAACAGAGTTATTTTGATGTGGTTGTCAATGCTCAATGGCCTGACTTTGCATGCATTTAAGGCCATATAAAAGCTCGTTGTGTATCGCTACCCTTAAGGCAGTTTTAGATCCTAAACCTCGGAGGAAATCACTTGCCTGCTTTCATATACTTAATCACAATTTTCCTGTGACGCAAAACCTTCTTTTTTTGTTCTTCAGTTTGTTTTCAGTTTTAATAATTTTAGTCGAGATGGTCATTTTTTTAAACAGAATTTAATTCTTTTTCACCATATTGGTTAGAAACATGCGTTGATGAAGTATTTTGTAATGAGAACATTCGGAATTTTTTTTTTTTTATATAGTATGCAATGAGTAATTTCGCTTGCATTTTGTGCAATTGAAAAGTACATTGAGTAAAATGTTGTATTTTCAATCATAGTTTTTATATAAAAAACTATTTAGATTACCTAAATAAATCTTACGAAAATGACTTTGTCCATGTGTTTCCTTCTCCACTTTTAAAGAAATGATAATCTACTATTAAAATAGAGATGGTTCACTTTAATACGCTGTATGCTTTTATTTAGACATAACCAGATTTTGTTTCATCGCTGTAGAGAAAAGCAGGTTGTGCCTGGTTTCATTCATTCTGTGACTTTTAGGGCCAATTTTAGACCAAATGGGGCCCTAGACATCATTGGTCCCCAATCAACATGTTAATTACTATGGGGAATGGGGGAGTGATGCTAGGCCTCTGTGGTTTGATCTGCAAGGTTATTTTTAATCTGGCGCAAGTGGATTCCTTTCAATTAGAGGGCACTGCACAATTGTCCACTTCACCCCCAATGTTGGCCCTGATAGTTTATCATAAGAAAACATGATCGATCCGTTAATTACATAATAGAGTAATAAAAAAATGCTTTGGTAGATTATGCTTACTTCTTTTCAATAAGTTGGTACTTTCAGCAGTATGTCCTCTACTAAACAGATTTAAATTGCAGTGAATTTTGGCTTGCCACCAATCCTCAGTCTAATCTTCTTTTTTTTTTTTTTTTTTATAAGATGTCATAGATAACCTA
>WMED01024517.1:0-11209 GCA_019650415.1 Pipa parva | reverse complement strand
ACTTTGTAAAAATTAACATTTGTGTCATTCTCAAAACTTTTGGCCATGACTGTAAATATGTTATGGAAGCTGTTTTATTATGGCCACTTTGGAACCGAGAACAGATCTACATATCTTGCAACATAAATAAAGAAAATTACCTTGATTTATTGTTTTTCAGCTCTGCTAACACCATTACAATGGTACCTCTATTTACAAATGAAAATGTAAACTTGATCAGTTAAATAAGATAATTTTACATTAGAACACTAGGCTTATGTCTGTAAACAGTGGAGTTTGCAGTAATATTATGAAACCAATTTAAGAGAATTGTGTTTCCAAACAAAATGAAAAATATTCAAATATTTTGTAGCTATTCATTATGATTAAGTATATTTTACAATACATAGATGATTTTCGAAGAAGAAACAGGCAAGGTAAAACAACAGAAGAGCAAAAATTGACTTTCAGTGTAGGGGAATGAGAAATATCTAAAATCAATTTGTCTGCTTGATGCATTTAAATGCTTTTGCAGACAAGGTGCACAATACATTCTAGCATTTGCCATACATTGGAATATACCAGCTTACTTAACTTGCTGGACCAAATTGCCATATATAGAGCTTTTGAAATAAATAAAGACCATTGTTTTCTAATTTTTTTTTTATTTTGTACTAAGAATGAGATTGAGAGACAGGACATGCATGCTAGCAGAATACATTAAGTACAATCAGCAAAGACTTTATTATGAACCTAAAATGCAAAAAAATGTACATCCTGTCTTAGAACTTCCAGAAATAATGATGTTTCCCATTGTTTTACAACCCATTGCTATATAAACAATTGTTGAATCTTTAGAAGAAACTCTACAACAAGTTGGTAAAAGAAAAAAAAAAGATATACTGTATTGGTTTCTGGAATTGATTCAAAACTTTACTGCAAACATTTAATGGTTTAGCTAATAGTGGGAAAAACATATTGCAGAAAATATGACTTGGATAGAAATGATTGTGGAAACCCCACAGTTTATGTTTCTTAAACTATGAGAAATTCTGCTTTGTTGTGGACTAGGAACACTCAGCACTTTATAAATGTGTTGAATAATAAGCTCTGAAAAATATATAGGGTGCAATTTATCAGGCTTTCTCAATCAAAATACTACCCATTCCACTCCGGAATTTTCCTATCTTGCAGACAAAAAAAAAAAGTTACAATTATTTACTCCAGTCTTATCCACTCCATTCTAATGGGCACATTTATCAAGCTGTTGCTGGTTTTCCCATTATCGCAACAAAATTATTCACATTTAAAATTATGGGGGATATTTACTAAAGTCATTCCACACTTAGATTGTAAGCTCTATGGGGCAGGGACCTCCATCTTCTTGTGTCATTCACAACCTGGCACTTAAAGTGATGTATCCCCAAGATATTATCCTTGTAAGTTACTCACTTGCAATGTGTAATGCACTTTTCCCATGTCTGTCTTATATTTGTATTGTTGAATTGTACAGCGCTGCGTAAATTTGTGGCGCTTTATAAATAAAATTATACATAAAATATTCAGTCTGTTTTGCCCTATTTCAGTAGCGCCATGGAAATAATTGTTTAATTTTATTTAACCGTTTACATACCAGTTAATTATTTTTAATGGATTTCAAGGTTGTTAAAGGATTTATGTTATTAGTAGTGTTAGTTTAGTGTACATTGTTGCAGTAAGTGTTTGTTTTAGGATGCTTTGTAGCCTTTTTGTGTAGTTGTGTTAGTTTAGTAAAAGTTTGCAGCTTTTGAAGCGTTAGATTGGCTTTTTGAATGTTAGCGCTGCAGTTTAGCATAGGTCTGGTTTTCACCAGGTCTAGTGAGGGGAATCATTTTGAGTGATAAAAAGTTTCTTAAATAGTGTTTGAACGATCATGATTATTCAATGTTCGAAAAATATCACTCAAAATAGGCGATATCGTTAAAAACCAGTATTTCTTTTTAGTCACTTGGGGGAATGATCAAAAGAGGAAAAAACAGGGAAAACAAATTTTTCCCTTCTTTTCCACCAATTTGACCTTTGTAAATATCCTTAGAGCGGCTTATTTCAATCACCGCTTGGCACATCGATTGATGTATCTTAATGATTTTATGATTGTAACTTATTTCACGTGTATTATGTTAAGCACATTCTCATGCCTGTATTATAATTGTATTGCTGAATTGTACAGCAATGAATAACTTAGTGGCTCTTTATAAATAAAACTCGTATACATATTTACATGCATTTTTGTTGATCTTGCTGTCTTTGTACAGGTGAAATTGTGCACTTCACCTTAAAATTACTAAACCCTTGTTACATACCCGGTCCACGCTCCAGCGGTGTCTGGGTCTCCTTCTGCCACTCGCACTGGGAAGCGCTGTGTGCGGGCAGCTGCCGTTGCACTTTTGAGTGACAGGCTGCAAAGTCGCCGGTCCCTCCTCTGCAGCCGGCGGGGAGTTAAAAAAGCCGGCGTGTCAGGCAGTCCAGTGCCTGAATATTGTGTATACTTGTAATATTTAGGTCCCAGAAGCTATTTGTAGTTTCTACTTGTTTTCTTAAAGTTTATCCTTTACTTGTATCCCGTATCTGTCCCTGAATCTGTCCAGCACCTGCTACCTGAGTCCTGTACCTGTTCCTGGTTGTTTAATCCCAGTATCCTGTACATGTTCCTGAGTTGGTTTAATCCCAGTATCCTGAACCTGTGTTCTGTCTCTGTACTGCATTCTACGCCTGCACTGTCCCTGTTCCAGCTACCACCTGCTGAGGGTGAGTCTGAGGGCCGCGACCTGGGAGTCTCTCACCACAAAGCCTTGTGGGTGTTAAAGGTGAAGACCGGAGGCTCCTTAGACTCCGCACCTCAGATAAAAGTGTGCCAACTTCCGCAGTGGTAAGAGGGTCCACTAAATCAGTAACATAGCCCGTGACAACCCTAGTATTACATTTGGAATTCCACATACTTAGCTAGCTTTGTGAGTGAAATCTAGCAATTTTCATTTCCATTAACAAATGATGAAAAAGTTCTCCTGCCTCGTATCCTGATTAATATGTGCCAATAGTTTGAAAAAAAAAAGTATTCAAATAATACTGAAGATTTTTAAGAGTAACTATGGAATTTATAACATCTGATCATTATGTTGACCAAAATACTAAGGGGTTTAAATAAAATTAGGGCTTGCAGCAGGGTGGCAAATGAAACCAGCGGGAAATGAAACAGGAAGCTGTGCTGTGACAGTATCAATCCTACCTATTCAAGAAGAACATTTTCACTTTAAAAGTTTCATTACAAAACTAAAACTACATTCTTTTCAGATCCAAATAAAACATTGTTGCTTTGATGATGGAATTCCTTTAAAAAAACAAACTTATAATTGACATTTTATATCAGTTCATGAATTCAAAGGGATTTGTTTTTTTTTAAAAACCTTAAACAGACAGTAAACCAACCTATTTATCACTGTTTTTTTTTTCTGTTTTGTTACATGGGACTTCATGAGATAAATAGGAAATGCAAACAAAACTATCAGTTTTTCAGTTCTTTACGCCTAGACAAGAGTTTTTGAAGACTGATCTCAGTCCAAGAAAGGATAATGCATGGGTAGGAGGATTCCTTGTAATAGCTGTTATGAACTACAGGCATATTTTAAAGTTGGATAAACCTAGCAATGGCATAAAGTACCAGGCTATAAAAGAGGAGAGTAGAGAAAACAAGGGGTTATTTAAATCAATAAGAAATGTTTGTTTCATGTTGTTAATCTAGTCTGATCCATGCTAGGTGTCAGGACAGATTTTATTTTCCCCATGTTAAAGTAAATTTGGCCCAACCTTAAAATGGATTTTTCACTTTATTTTGGATCAAGAAGTGTAAACTAAGGATTTGAATTTATAGGCTGACTGTAATGGACTTTTTTCTCTTTTTTTAAAAATATACAAATTATATAAGTATATTACACGTCTTTACTCTGGAGTCGTTAAAGTACTATAAAACATACATAGACTATAAACATCTACAATAGCCAAAGACACAGCTTAATAAAATAGTCTTTAGATGTCGGTAGAATCCCAAAACAGGAAGGTGAATCGACATTCCAGAACTACAGATTATGAGGATGCAAGATTTAATATCTCTTGAACTTTAAAGCTAAATATCCTTTTAATTGCAATAATTCAGTTTTAGGGAGGAAAGGGGTTTACTCTATTTTCATCTATTCACAGCTTAATATATAATTTAAGGATAGCCTGAACATGAATGATGTGCTTGAAACTACATATTTTCCTGCTATAGGAAGTGCTCACATGAGAGAAATCTATCATACTATTCTTCAGAGTTATATCAACTGTACATAGGCTGATACTGTCAAATTAGTACTAATCTATTTTGAACTAATAATGCTGTTGTATAGACTGTCCTTGTTTGCCATGCTATGCAGACACTCTCCATCTTGTTTTATAGACTGTTCTTTAATTAAATGACATACTGCATACTTACATGATGAGGTGAATGTTTCCTGGGATCTGACTACTCAGCTTCAAGGGTTAACCTCGCACTGATTCTAGTTGGACAGAATGGAACAGAAAACAGGAGCAGAACTGAAGCACCACATGGAATACTGGGAACAGGAACAGCTGCGACACCGAAAAGCTGATGCATAAAACAGCAGAACTCCAATATTTATTAGGAGGAAAGCCAGAACACAGAGACACCAAGTGCAATGGCAGTAAACCTGGACCAACAAAGCTCAAGGCACTTAGCACACGAAAAAAGTGAAAATGAAAATTTCTTCTATGTTATGTTACACAACAGGAGCATAGCTGAGACTTTTCAGAGAACAGTGGATGGTCAGTAGGAGAACCCCCACATAGTAACTAAAATGGTCTCTCTCCTTAGGTAGAATTACAGGCCACAATCAGATTATACAATAACCATCAGGACTATCAAAAAATGAAAACATTTAACAGGTTGGGAATAGGTTTGGACTAAACCAGCAAAAGTGGGCGCCCAAATTTGTAGTGTAGTTCTCTGTATGCCATACTAGTATTTAGAATGTAAAAAACACCGCATAGCTAGGTGTTTCTCAACAATCCAGTGAAATATTGCTTTCTGGACATTGTACTATAGTTTCTACAAGAAACAATAGAATATATGGATCTATAATTTGCCAAAAGCTAATCTAAAACATAAATCTCAAGTTTTTAAGTAGTTTGGCATTTATTTTTCAGTATTTATTCTCAGTTAAAACATTTGCCAAATATTTCAAAAGGACGACAGTTGGCAAAGTTTATGAAGATTTTTGGATGGTTATTATCCAATTAACATATTTGGCAGATTTACATTTTTGGATAGCCATGAAAAGAGATTTTATTTTTGTTATCCTTGACCACTTCTTTATTCCTAACCGCATATTGTACATTTTGCAAAGTCTTCCTGGGAACAGTTTCACTGTGTAAAAATACCAATGAAACCTCTTTTCCTATCCAGATGTCAGTGTTAAGTAAGATAAACAAAAAGTGTTTTATTTTATTTTTTTTTTTTATTATTTTCATTACAACTATCTTTAGGAGATATATGTTGCATTGCCCAAGGTTTATTTCAGCATAATGACTTTTACAGATGTAATCATAATACTTTATTTTAAAAAGGAAGTATAGAATATAATACACGTGAAAGCTTGTGTGGCTGTTTTGCAAATCTGAAATCAATCCAACAAACTAAATGTCACTTTGGAGTGGCTTGGCATTGGATAAATTACTATAAATAAGGACTTTTGTTAGAGATGGTCTTGTTTATTAAGTTTATGATGCTGCATTGCCACAACATATTGCCATTAATGTAGTATTAAGTTAGTAATCATTTGAAATATTTGTCATGATGAGGGAAAAACTTATTAAACTCAGAAAAGCTTGATTTCACTTTTCCGAGTTTATTCCCATGAGATCTTGGAAGTTTCTCACGGTAAATATCGCGAGATTTTTTTTTTTATCGATATTTACTGACAGAAACTTTCTATCGAGTTTTTCTATCTTGATTTTTCAATACAAAAGGTAGCCATTCCACTAATGTAAAGCATGGCTGCCTTTCCAATGAAAAACACGATCGAAAAGTTTTGGTTGGTAAATATCGTGCGATTTTTACCGCATAAACAGCGGAGATGTTCTCTGGATAAACTCAGAAAAGCTAAATCGGGCATTTCCGAGTTTAATAAATGTTGCAATTAGTGTTTAGTATCATTGATTGCACAAAGGGGACACACATCTAATTAATCAGCAGATATTTAACACAGTTTTTTTGGTTAGTGTAAAGAATTCATTGAAATGCATTACACACTTGTAATGTCCATTATTTAGCATGGGTTTTACCATTTTGCCTGTTCAAAAATTTTTTTTTTTCTGTTCTAAATGATTTTTTACAACAAATTTTTAATTTTTACTAATGGAATTTATTTTTTTTTTGCAGTTATTTTTCAATTTCAGTACATTCATTTTCATTTGAAACCTAAAAACCTGCTGTGTGCTTACATCTATTGTTTTGTGTCACTTTTTGAAATTGCATTCAACTATAAAAATGTAGCTAAGTATATCAAAAAAGGAAAATCATTGGCATTTTCTGATATTTAAAAAAGTAAATGTCTGATAAAGAAACAATAACAATTAGATGAAATTAATAGAAAAAGGGAAACCCAGACATTTCACCCACTGGTAAACATGACCCATTGAGTTTGCTGTGGACTTCACTTGTTCCAGTAATAGTGAATTTCTGTCTAAGGGGTACTTGAGGAGTGGTTGTGAGCTGTCTGGTAACAGCTAACGTATTGCTACCAATCCATGTTTCACCCAGAATATGGTGGGCTTTTTCAAGAACTCTGTGCAGAAGCCGATCACTTGGAAAATGAAAGATGCTAATAACTGGGATTAACCAAATATTTATGTCTTGCGGATCTAATATTTGTCAGAGATGCTGACATGCTACACTACCAAGTGGTAACTGGTTGTGACAAACAGACAGGGCAGAGAGCATGTGATTGAATAATTTGAATGGATAAAGTTAACTATCAAGCAAGGACCATTCGCTGTTTCCTAGCTTGACTAGCTTGATACAACTCTGTAATGGCAGAGCCAATAACATAATAAAAACCTCTTGTAAATGATATGGGCAGATAGGGAGGAGCTCAGTTACACTATAGCTCACTGTAGCAAGTAGTGCTAAAATGGCTGGCACAGTGATCAAAGAGCCATTCCTCTGTGAGTGTTTTGATTCATACCCTCAAACAGTAATACGAACACTTAATGGAGCTACGGGCTCCAATCATAAGCCTGTATTAAAGCTGCAAGAGTTACCAAGGATGTGTAAACAGTAAACCTATAATGTTGCAGTTAGAATTTTCTATTCTCAGCAATATAGGGGTAGAGAGCCTGAGCTGAGAGTTTACACAATTCAAAATGGTACCCAAAATGAAAATATGGCATTGGAAGTCCAGTACAAATAACAGAAAGGCATTGGATGTCCTGTTGTAGTAAAATGATCTGGTGTCCATTTAATTAGGAGCAGCCAAAAGGCCAGGATCCTCCATGCCAGGTTAGCAACTGGACCCATAAAATGCCAAGCATCCATTTAAAGGGCAGAGTACCTTAAATGTAACAACATAAGGGTGCCTAAGTTTGTGTACCTTAGTATTGACTTTAAAGGATGCACAGTTTGATCATGTCTTGATCATCTGAAGTTTCAAAACCCTGACATACAGTGTGACAATTAAACAGAAAATATATCAAGTTATTTTCCCTAGTATTGATGCACAATTATAAAATGTGCTCTTTTTGATCAAGTGGCCTCACCCAGACAAACCTCATTGCTATTTTTAGTCCAAGAGGAATTACTTCCCTTCAGAGTAATGTGACAGTGTCTGGGATCCTTCTTCTGGGTTAATAATAAGTTATGTAGAATATATCAGAAGAAGTAGATGTTAGTGTGTGTCTTTTTCCAACTCATGTATGTTACTATGTTAAATCTGTAACCAGTTTGGTATTAGAGTTTTATTTTTGATTAGTTAACTGAAAAATGAAGGCAAAGTTTAATGGCAAAACACAAGTTTCTTCGTGTGATGGCTTTTGCACACATCATAGTATAGCATTTTGAGTTCTTGATATTTTACTTCTTCTCTCACTGATTTTGTGCCGATAACATAACTGAAGTTAGTGAATATTATGATTTCTCTAGTGTTTTTAATGCGCAAGACATACCTTTTCATTTGTACAAAATATTTTGTTCAGTTTAGGCACTGGCTCCTTTAAAGGATTAATATCAGTGTAGTTATTTCTCCTGAAGAAGGATAAGCTGTCTGTTTTAGCAATGTGTTGCGGACAAAACCCTAATACAACTTTATTTTTAACTAAGGAATTAAAAGGTTTTTTGGATTCGACTGAAAACCAACATATTTCCTTTGCTCAAAAAAAAAAAATGGAAAATTCATGGCTTCTATTCTGTATAAACATGGAGTTTTCTCTAACATCTTACAGATACATATATCTACTGTGTTAGCCAGTTATTTTATGGAAAATTCACCACATAGTAAATATTTTGTATCTAGGTTATTCAGCATGTCCGTGTGTATTTTGTAGTCCGCATCTATTTGAATTTGTGAATATGTAAATCAGTGAAATGTAGTTGCCGTGACAATATGCAAATCATAAAGTCTGCCAACAATAAGAAATGAAGATACTTTGCCAGTTCTGAATTTTGTTGTATGCCTGGGTCTAGTAGCACCTAAATAATATCATTAATGTCACAACAAACAACATTATAACTTTGCAGGCACAGTAAATATACACTGTTTCTTCAGCATTAGACCTTCAAAAACTTATTCACCTTTAATAAATTTCCCCGAATGTGTAAACACATGAGTGATTTCAATGCATACAATAAAAGGCAGGGAACTGAACTGCACAACTCACTCTGCCCTTGTGAACTAAGTAGATTGTAATCAGTCAGTTAGAAAATCCATAGTGAATTATTTGTTTTCATTTACTGATTTGCTTTCTCAATATCTTTAATTTTTTAATCATAATAATAGTTATCAGCATGGTTTGCTCCAGTGCACAATGTGCTATATGCATACTTTCTTGGAACCATTCCCAGATGTTAAATCTCTGTAAAACTTGTGAACCCCATATTGACATAATCAGCAAACTCTGTGATGCGGTGAATTTGCAACCAGTTTTGATGCTAATGACTTATGGCTCTCTTTGCATCACATGGCATGCTCGCACACAGGTAATTCACCTATTCATCAAGCATCTGAGGCTGTTGAAGTGGCGACTTTGACAAAGTGAACTACTTTTAATAAGTCTGTTTTCTTCATCAGATCAAAGTGGTAACCTAGGGGGCTGATGATAGGACTCCTGTTTGGTGTAAGGTACTAGTTGTTCATTAAAAAGTGACAATAAAGATTGCAAAGTGACAATATGAACTAAGAATATGGTGACATAAAAATGATGACACTTAATACAGTTAGGGGGACATTGTGAAGATGACATCACTCCACTTCTCTGGTGGGACTCGCATCACTCAGCGTGACAGTGCTTTCTAATACTGTCCAACTGACTTGGCCACACAACACAAAAAACTGTTTAATGATGCTGTTTGCTTCTTCGCTATGAGAATCCACTGCTTAGTGAAAAAAGAGAACTGAATTTGTGAATATTGGAGCATAGCAACCCAAAATAATGCAAATCCACTTCAACCGTCTAATTTGGGCTTTCAAGACTAATCCCCTAAGAGCAATGGACATATCTGAAAAGAATATGCCATTCAGTTAACAGAGAGATGTTGGGACATCTGTGGAGGATGATCAGAAATCTCAGGACATTGAGGTACAGAGCTGAGTTACAGTAGATAAAAGGAGTGGTACGGGTTCACAAAAGAGGAAGTGGAATTTCATTAACAATTCTGACTAGCTGGGTGAAGCTGTGAGACACTGAGAAACAGGTAGGGAATCTGGGACAGGGAAACTAGGAATACAGAATGAATTACTAAATGTTAGTGTCAGGATCTAGATTACTTTGACTGTGACTCCTAACCAAGGAGAAGCTTTCCCATGCTAGCTACAGAGTACATGAAAAGGAGAATCCTTAAAATTAATTTTAATCAACTATGCTCCAAGTTAAAGGCTATATTATCAGGAATACAGTCTTAACCATTTACTACACATGAAAGACACACAAAGTTTAGGAAGCTAATTTCAAGACTCTGCTCCTATTTTTGCCAAAATGGTATTAGGTTCATATAGTACTGGGATCACCTTTCATTTAGGTTTAACTTTTAAGTCAATGCTAGTTTGCTTGTGAATGAAATGAGATCTGATATGTTAGGGGAGTAGCTTCTAGGGAATGTGGCTAAGTCTTTAAACATGGTTGAGGGTGTGAGCTGGTAAAATGGGGGAAGATGGTAAGAAAGTTATAGCAGTATATAAAAATATATATAAATAGACCTACATATGAAAATTAGCCACAGAATAATGTGTTTTTATTTTTTCTTCCTAGAACACTCTAAATAAGCCAGTAAATCTAAGTGACAATTTCAGGTATATGTTCAAAATTGTAGCAGACAAATGACAGGATACCCAAAACCCAGTAGAACAAATAGTAATATTGTTTGCCTGTTGCAACCCATCTTGACCTTAAGTCTGACCTTCCACTACTAGGCTGTCATCAAGCCTTACTAACACAGGGCAGTCTAGGCTCCTGACTACAAAAGTATTGAAATTGAGAAGGTACTACATGGACATACAAGCTAGGTAGCTTTGTCTGTAACAGATCAGAACAGTGTGGTCTATAAACATGCCTGAAGGCAAATGGTAGGAGATCAGAACCAGTAATAAGAGAAATAAGTACATAAACATGAAGCTGACCATGAGGGTATTAGAGTAGGTATGAAGAGTACCAGAACAGGGCTGGCTAGAAGAGCATAGGAACTCTAAAGCAAAGTGAGAAGTGTTAGATGAGAAAGCCTGTGCTGATCAGAATGTGTACAGGTAGCTGCATTGTGAACTCAATTTCCAACTGCCTCAAAAGCACAGCCATCAGAGTAGCTATAATGAATCCCTTGGAACTAGGTTTGAACCCTGGCAAGGAGGAGTAGACAGGTATGTTGCAGAAAATGAATCAACTTCTGGACCAAATCCTGACTGATAGCAGTCCATTCTTGCCCAATCAATGCTTG
>WMED01024516.1:0-11209 GCA_019650415.1 Pipa parva | reverse complement strand
AGTGGTGGAACTTGCACTATTGGTGACTGACTAAATACTTTTTATCCCCACTGTATAACAGATAAAAGATGGATGGTTGCATAGAAGCTGACGCCCACACAGTGCCATTGTTTCAGCTGAACTTCAGTTAATAATATATATTTAAAGGAGAACTATACCCTTATTTTAAATATAGCTGCCCAGCATCATTACACTACTTGTACTGAGGTACAATCAGCTTTCATCTCACAAGCCTATGTCCAGGATCGGTGCCTGCTGCAGCTCTCTTCCCCCTTCTGTATGTGACATCAATCATCTCATAGCACCCGCCTCCTTCCGAATTTCACCGAAACAGCCTTAAAGTGCATGCGCAGATCGATTTTTTTTTGATTGGCCCTATAGAATTATCCTTACCTTGTGGTCATGGACATGCCTGTGAACTCACTGTAAAGTTCAGGTGACCAGGAGCGTGGCTTAGTGAAGTGAATTGTGTCACAATAGGGGAGGGTTATATAAATTGTAATAAATGGGATTGGTTTCCCAATAACAGGGCAGGATACCCAGTGACTGCTTAGCAAGTAAGAGCTTGTCTTTAAATTCCAAATATTACCCACTGAGGATGCTGGGAGCTGTAATTCTCCCACAGCAGATTTATGTATGTTTTTATTCGTTTATATAATGCAGCTCTTTACAGAGATTTGTCATTCACTTCATTCCCTGCCCCACAGAGCTTACAATTTAATTTCCCTATTCATTCGCACACACACACAGATGTATGTTTTTGGATTGTGGGAGGAAACCGGAGTGCCCGGAGGAAACCCACGCAGGTGCGGGGAGAACATACAAACTCCATGCAGATTAAGTCTAGGGTGGAATTGAACCCAAAGCTGCAAGGCAGCAGTGCTAACCACTGAACCACTATCCACCTTTTCTCAACACCAGAGCCACCTGTAGGATACCTTCAAATCAGACATTTCAAACCTTTTTTCTTCAAACTGGACAAAGAACCCCCAACATCCCCTGACAACCATTGGTTAATTCTACATATCGGGAGCTGTAATTCAGCAGTAGCTCATATACTATGCATTGTGAAAAAAAGTGAAATGAATAAATGCTTCTATATAAGGAAGTGCTATTTAATGATATTACATCATCCTGCTGATAGCATTTAACAGTTTTCCTCTGTACTCACACACAGCTGTTGCCTGCTACCTCCAGACAAAACCTTTTGTATAAATAAAGCAGAAACGGAAATCTGATTACTGTACGGGGCTTTCGGATGACTTTTTCTTCATAAGGTGCACACACTATTTTTCCATTGTCTTAACCCCCAACCGTCCACACACACGCCCCCACAACAACTGTAGATCCCCCTCTGTAGGGAGTGTCCAAGTTCACACGATTGGACCACTTAAGGTAAAGTCAGAGTTGTAAAAGAGTCATTCTTCCTTGACACGAGTAGGTTATATTTATAGTCAGAAATAATACTATTTATAAAACCATTTAGGTGGGTTTATCTCCCCACTCACTTTCGCCTTTCACTCAGATTGCAAAGACTGCTTTATGAATGAAAGTAACTGATCCTTTACTAGTGAAATGTTCTTAGAATTAAATGAACACAAGAAAAAGAAAAAAATCGCATTTGGACTTATTTGACGGTTATTCCTGTAAAGCGCTGGTAAAAATGTTGGGGCTTATTCAAGAAAGTTACAATTCAGCTGTTGAAGTTTATTCACATTGCTCTGGGTCATGATGATAAGACCTAGTGTGAAATTAGTAGCAAAAATTAATATAAGACACTGTTATTTTCGGGGAAAAGCGTTAGGTGTGAATTCACCAGCTAAAGACGGCCACAATAGACTGCTACTTTGGCAGTCACATCTTTATAATGGGAATATTGTTGCGACTTTAAAAATTGTCTTGACTTTGCAATGGAGAAATTGTCGCAGTCGCAGATTTTATATTGAATCCGCTGTTTGACAATTCGACAGTCGAATTGGCACCTTAGTGAATAATCTCAGTCTCACGCCTTTTTTAGTTTTTCTATAGTAACAAACAGACTCAAAAGGGTGAGGAATATTTGACAATGTAGTCCCGCCCCTGCAGATTAGTATTTTCTTTTTCATTCTTTATTTGTGTCTAGTAGAACACTGACATTTCAACCCTGACAACGTAGAGTAAGATTCACACGATCGGGGGACATTTATAAAAATCAGAAGTGTTTTCTGCTGGGATTTCAATATCACTGATATCGAGAGCCAGAGGAAACAAGAGTTTGGGAGTCCATCAATCTATATGTCTTCTCTTTATATTGTTGACAGTTACTCTTTTGCTACTGTTCTCTCTTCTTTTGCATGTGTAGATGTAGGTGACCATGTTTGATTGTTGCGGTTCTACAGTTGCGATTTCTGAATCTTTGTTGCCCTGGCCACTGAGTGTAGGGTTTGGTTTCTTTTAGAAAGCTACTAGTCGCCACTAGTGTTATGTTCTGTTAACTTTGAGTTGCATGTTAGTTTGGCTGGGATAACCAGCACTCAACTGTTCTACACAGTCTACCACTTTATGGAATAGCTGCTGTTACTCCTAGCAGAGGTACAACAAAATAGGACAGTCATCACCCTATCTCAATTACATCACCAGTGCAGCAACCAGTCTCTGTTGAGGGGGAGCAGTGCATCAGTGATGTCAATAACTATGTCACTGTGCGCATCAACCAGTCATGAACGAGGGGGCATTGCACCAGTGACTTCAGTTCTGGGTGGAATGACACTGTCCAGCTGTTTCCCCCTGGTACATTGGGAGGTATGCCCTTATTCTTGTGATCTTATTAGTCTTATACTGCATAAATACTGCCTAAATATTAACCATAAACTACAGACATAAGAAAGTGCAGAAGCATGAACTACTTCCCAGAAGCACTACTGTCAGGGAAGCTGGGCTTGCTTAATAATAATTGCTCAGTCTAGTAGGAAATTGTAGCAAACATATTTACATTTTGTCTGAGAAGGAAACCTGGGAAGAAAACATTTGCTTAAAAATACCCCAAGTCCAGTAACGGGTGCTCTAAAACATACTGGTACACACGGTTCACACACACATATGCTCTTAGACAATGTTGTCACACTAATGACTAGAACGGTTATTGGGTTATTTGTGAGAATGTTTACAGGAGCAGGTAAAGATCATACTGCTAGCTTTCTGAGAAGTGACTGTAACCTTGATTTTATGTTCACCTTGGAACCCTTGCACCTTTCTTTCATTTTCACTGAATGAAGAATTGAAACTGTGTTCAAATCTCTCTTTTAAGAGAATATTTCCCATACATAATTTAATCAAAATGTAATACTCTTCTGAAGGCACAGAAAAATGGTCTTCAATGTTAAAAAAACCTCCAAAAAAACCCATTAAACTGGAAATACAGGAAAAAACATATCTCGTAAATAATGCAGAGCCCCCCCCCACGCTATAGATTCCTTCTGTCTGTGATGGTGTAACCCACCTTGCAGGGACGAGTGCTGGACTTCCAGGTGTAAAGCAGGTTAGGATAGAATAGGCTGCTTGTCACTGTGTACTTTCCTTCCACAATAAACAGACTAGACTCCCCATCCAATATAAACACTAGCAAAGCCCACAGAACTTCCAACATAGAGTATTTTAAGTGATAAACTACCCCAACATGTTTAGCAAATCCAATATTGTCTTCCTGGAGCTTTAAACTGTAACATCACGGCTTGGTTCTGTGGGTATCGTGAAGCAGGTAGGAGACTAGAGAATTAATGAAGGAAAGACACAAGAGAATTATAGGAACAGAAGAGCCAAGTGCAGTGACAAGAAGGAAATCTTTTTATAAGTCTCTTATTTCTTAATGGACCCCAGAAGTCCAGTCTGACACTGGGCAAATTGTTTCTTTCATTGTAACTAAGCGTTTCTATCTTCAGTGTTCTTATATGTTGATTATTAACCGCTATCATAATGGGGGTATAATAGGGGTATACTATCTCTTCCACTTGTTTCTATCTTCAGTGTTCTTATACTGTATGTTGATTATTAACTGCTATCATAATGGGGGTATGTATGTATGTATAATTTTATTTATAAAGCGCCACAAATTTACGCAGCGCTGTACAATTCAACGATTCAAGTACAATACAAACAAGGGAAAAGTGCATTAAGCAATACAAGTAAAATAAAGCAAGGGTACAACAAATTAAGTGCTAGGTAGTGATTGACACAAGTGGTTGGAGGTCCCTGCCCCAAGGAGCTTACAATCTAAGTATATAATTATATATTATATTGTTGATTATTAACCGCTATCATAATGGGGGTATAATAAGGGTATACTATCTCTTCCACTTGTTTATATCTTCAGTGTTCTTATACTGTATGTTGATTATTAACCGCTATCATAATGGGGGTATAATAGAGGTATACTATCTCTTCCACTTGCTGTTCTTTCTTAGAAAGGTTCTGCTGCATTGTAATACAATCATAGATCTGGCGCTTTGGCAAAAAAGTGATTATTAACTGAAAATATCTGAAAATGAACTATTTTAAATCATTTATTTAACAGCAACAGACTGGATAATGACTGGTGGTGATGTAATTGTTCCTTCAAGCTGAATGAATGTGGCGTTTGCAGAACCTTTCTTTGACAGTGGACAGTCTGAATCAGTGTGCCATATTATCCTGGTAAAATGTAAAAAAAAATGGAGACCCTACAGCTATAAGAGGATGCACATGACTGGAAATGATTTTGGGATATCCTGTGATGTTCAGATGTTAGTCACCTTGTGCATAGGATCCTATGATTCATCAGATCAGGCAGTATCATTCCAGTCTTCCAGTATCCATTGTCTAGATGCCATGGATTTCCACATATGAGATCATGCAGTTTGGATAAGGCACACATGGGATATACAGGGCTATTATCAGGAATCATGCTTCCTCCCCATTTCCTCAAGTGTTTAAATCAGACAATGACCCATGGGCGCTCTCAATAATAAAAGTGCATTCACCCTGGCAACAATACATATATATTTTTTCACAATTTGCCAGAATATTTGGTTGAGCTGGGTGGCTGCACAGCAGTGCAAGTGGAAACCTGACTTCCCTTTGGACAAATGGATTTGTCTGAATAAGTCTAAAAATGCATTAAATTGCCTGTCCAGATGCTAATATTGCAATGAAAAATTCAAAAAGGTAGCAAGCCAACAAGTAAGATTAATCACAATCACAGCAGGTAAAATACTAAAAAAGTACCCAGTGTCTTGATCAAATTTACTGTACATGTTACGATATCCAAACATGATCATAAGTACACATTGTACTCATTATCACCCTGCTACCAAAAGCCCAGGGTTTTTAATAAGCTAGTAGCATCATTTGTAATGATCACTAATGTCAGAAGAACACAGTAACCACATCCTCTGCATGCAGATAATTCTTAGGCATATTGTATGTACAAACAACCACCAACTGCGCACACGCTAGGCTCCAGAGTTACTAGATCAACAAGACTTTGTGTTGCGGTGAACAAGGAAGTGATATGATTACGAAGGACCAGGGGTTGTTCAGTTCTTGAGAAATCTACATATAAACTGCTAGGATATTTCTAGAGATAGCAGATGAAATTTGGGCTACTTTTGTGTGGTTTCGCTTTTTAATTTCTTTGCAAATAACAGTTACAGATAACTTTAATAAAGTGATCATATTTATATTATTTTATGGTTTATTATTGATTGTTATTTAATAATTGAAATTATTAATAACCTTTGCCAGTATAGAGCTTGAGATATGTGACGTGTTTACACTTTGCTGTGCAGCTGGCTATAATCTAAGTGAAGGGCTCATTCACTCCCAACAACAACAAAAAATTGTCTTTAAAAAGTTTAAATTGAATTTATGGAGCAGTCTGCATTAAGGGCCTCATTGACTAAAGTCCGATTAGTCATGTAGAGCTAAGAATTCACATCTATTTCCCACTTCCCCATCTTCGCTTATTGACTAAACTTGGGGAAATGGCGAATGCGCAATCAATTCAGGTGACTAGAACAGTCGCGATCTTACGGAGCTCTTCACTTTACCCTGCGTGATTGTGCACAGGAACTTCTACTATTGACTAAACTGCGGAGTGTGTGGAAGGTGTGAATGCAACAAGATGTACTGCTCCAAATTTACTGTTTCACTCTGCCACTTCAGACTGGCGAATTGGGGGGTTGATGGCAGGGCTATGAGTCATTCTCCTTTTTTTTAGGAATTTACCAGTAGCACTGTATTGCTACCGGTAAATTATGGTTCACGTGACAAAAAGCTGAGTCGAGTTTGGACCGCAACCCTGCTTGATTCTGCTGAAAATTGGACCTATAATATAGGGGTGATTCCTAATGGGGGATGGTGAATTTACTTACCCAATGCTGCCCTTGTCTCCAGGGATGTCTCCTGCTTCAAGTTAATGCCAAAATTATTTTTCTTCAGTTCCTGCTTCCTGTTCTACGTTGCTGATGTGAGCAAGCGCAGAAGCAGTATTTTGATTTAATCACTTCAGTGATATTGAAGAGTTAAAGTGAACCTGAAGAGGATTTTGATGTTGCAATTGAAAATAAGAAGATGGTCTGTAACTTTAAGCAGTAGTCAGTATGGAGAGAAGAGCAGCATCTGTAAATTTTATAACCCACCCATGAGGAATCTCCCATAGACACACAAGCAGATCAGGATTAAGCCTCAATGGGCTCTAGGCCGATGCTGCCTTTATTTCAGCCTTATAGAAACCAGGGAGTGTTGTTTGCCAGCTTCCGAGGAACAAGCGGGCGATAGGCACAAGCCTATGTCCTTTTATAGACAATGTGGCCCTGCATATGAGCCTTTAGTTCTCCTTTAATATAGCAAGGAAGCAAATGAATTTGAATAAAAGCAACATTGGTAAAGTTTACAGAGTCGCAGGTCTCTTTCAGGTCACTGGTTTGTAATTCTACCAGTTTCTGCATCAATTAGCCTATGATGGTATTGGGAGGTCTTGCACAGTAAAAAAAAGTCCATGTTTAATAGGTTGTTATCAGTATTAATCTAGGTAATCTCGCTATTTATCTTTTCTGTTTCTTTGTGCATTTAATTCCTTAGCAACAGGCCGAGGGATTGGTAACATTGGTCGTCGTTTGCAACTTAACATGCAGTGGGTCACGATGATAAAAGTGATTGATATTATGTTGCGCAGGAAAGTCAGAACTAATGTTTTCCTTATTCAAAGGACACAGTTTACTTGCTTTTTTCACCTTTAAATGCGACCATCAAGATGCCTCATCTATCATTGCCCTTAATGGTCACCTCTAATTTGTTTACTGTTTGTAGAAGAAGAATTGAAAAGAAAACCTAGCTTGACATATAAAACACATCTGGCTGATAGGGATTTAACCATGTTTAAACAGAGGCTGCCAAAAAACACCCAGAATATGAAAGTATACCCTTATTATATAAGTCCCATGATACACTGCAACAGGCCACGATCCCTGTATGAGTGTTTGTTGTCCAAACGGCATGACTAAGCACCTAGCGTGAAACGCGTAGGCTTTGTTGTTTTTAATTGTGCATAAGCTTTTAATGTATTATCAATAAAGGAGTACATTTAATTTACACTAATGGAGTGCCGGAGTTAAAATATTCTTCAACTTCGATTTTTCAAGCCGTCCAACCCTGCTCCTGAGCACCCGCAATAATTATACTAACCCTTGGAGATTTGTAGCGGTCAGTATTTTCTATAAAATTCAAATTGTAACACTTTTCTTTTTTGAGAAAATGGGAAAACCTGGATCTCTGCAGAAACCTATCATATTACTCAGTAAGATAAAGTTTCATGTTATTTTCCCTTTAAATAAATGACCATGTGATCCAACGGGGAATTCGTCACAAGTGGAAACATTCAAAGAATCCTCTGGCAGATTTAACTGAATATTATATATTATACCTTATTAGAATGATCTGGATTGGTTTCTCTCTTACAATTACAAGACTATGTTTTCTGGTTACATGACTGATACTGAAAGTCTGTGATTATAAATGCTGATCTGTGGAAGTCATGTGAGGTCACCTTAATGGAAGTGCTAATTAACAGTAAAGCCCTAATTCTTGTTAAAAACAAAATATTATGTGTTAATTAGAGCTTCGTCTTTCATTTCATCTACTTTGACTGCTTTGAATGGGTCGGGCCATGAATAAAAATCCATGTGGCGTTCTTATTAAAGGACCATTAATACCACAAAGATAACATTTCCCATTTTTCATTGACATGGCAGTTATTCCTGCATAAAAAGTATTATCTTTGTTGAATACTTGATTTGATGGGCAAGTGAAAACACATCGCAGGTAAGATAGATATGACATATTTTCATTTTTTGTGCTAGTGTCTCTTTAAGAACTTTTCTAATATACATTTATGTATATTTACCCTTTATTTATTTATTCTAAGATTGTAGTTCCTTTCCTTGCACCTTTTTGTTACATATTATGATGTCATGTCCTGATATACAACTATAAAATCTGTATGGGCCTAGGCATGTGCACAGGGTGTGCCTAAGCACACCCTAATGTGCTTAATTCGATCGCGACATCATCACATACGCATGTCACGTGATGACGTTCGGTCGTGACATCATCGTGTATGTGGGTCATGTGATGACATTTGGTTGCGATGTCATCGCGTATGCGCATCATGTGGTGATGTTTGGACGTGACGTCATAGCGTACGCATGTCGTGTGGTGATGTTTGGGCGCAACGTCATCATGTATAAGCGTCATGTGGTGGTGCACAGCGTGTCGTCACTGTGCAGGCACCCCTATATAAAGGGAGCTGTGTACACTACTGACTATGGGACTTATTCATGAAAGGCTGATGCGTAAAGGTGTGAATTCACATGTCCTGCCACTTCCCCATGTTTAGCTATTCAACACACTCTGCAATGTGGCAAATTGTAGACTAATTTGACTTTTCACTAATAATAATTTGCTTCATTATGTAGCATCGAAGTCTGTAACAGTAGCAAATTCAAGAAGGCGTATTGTGTCAGATTCGCCAGTTTTAATTTGCCAGAATAAAATGGCGAATCAGGGGCTGATGACAGGTCTCCTACTGTCAGACTGAGCATCTCATTGACAATCTCACACTGTTCCACTAACTGTATTCTGTGAATATTCTATTTCTATGTCACCTTGTCCCTAGGTCATGTTGTCACTTAGTTGCAGTTGCCATTGTCACTTTTGAATGAATAGTCGCCTTACGCAACACTGGAGCCCTGTCATCAGCCCCCTAATTCTCCAGTCTGAAGTGGTTAAGTCAAATAGGTGAATTTGGAGCAGTTCATCTAGTCACATTCGTTCAGCACTCCGCCACTTAGCCAATAGTAGAAGTGCCTGTGCATACGCACGCAAAATGATGTGAAGAGCTCCATAAGGTCGCGACTCGCGACTATCGTAGTCGCTGGAATTGGTCGCATATTTGCCACTTTGCAGTGTTTAGTCAATAAGAGAACAAGGGGAAGTGGTGAATAGATGCAAATTCATAGCTCTGCACAACTATTCGGACTTTAGTCAATGAGGCCTTCACAGCGCCACACTATACAAGACGCTGACATCAGAGTGCAGTAAACCTTATTGTTGAGAATTTACTTTGGCAGTCGAATTCTCACTTTTTATGAATAAGCCCATAATGGTTTAAAAATTTATAAAATGATTTACACGAACATTGATTTTAATGTCTAAAACTGTGCCTGTTCAAACAAATAACTTGTATAAAAGCAGGGGTCTAATAAATGATATATTTGTGACAGACTGTCACTGCTTATTACAACAGGAACAGTATATCCAGCTTTTCTGTGATGTGAAGCGAGTAGTAAGCGTTCATTGACAAAGTGCTGGTGGAACAATGCTAGTAAATAACTGATTTTTACTGTGTCTTTTTGTAGAGCATTAATAGGGGGACATTTATACTATTTCAATCCGTTTCCCTGTGTTTTCCTGTTAATTTCCACTGATTTTTATAAGGTCACTGAAACATTTTTGATGTAAAAAAAAAAAAAAAAGTCATCTGTGGCTAAATGCCAGAACCGGCTCCATAGGGAATATTGGTTTATGCCTTAAGGCACGGGAACACCTTTGGGCAATAAAGTTCACTCTGAACAGCTTTATAAATAGATGAAAACCGAGATATCAGTCAAAATACCGTATGTGACAAGGCTCTAATACCAAGTTCACACTGGCAAATTGTGCACATGTTTTTTTTTTTAAAAAGCGTGTCGTGAAAAAAATGGAAAAAATATACCGTTGTGTATAAAAAAAATCAGTAATGGCTATAGCGCGTATAGCGCGTAGCGCATACAATGTCTCACTAGCATAGAGAGGAATATACGCTGAGACGCTTCAGGTTTTTCCCATTTTTTTCCCAGTGTACAGAACGCAATGTGAAAAATGCGACAGGAATTGAAAACTAATGGTCATGCGTGAAGGAAAACCGATGAGTACATTCTATTATTTTTTGTAAAACACATCATGAAAATACACCAGTGTTAACGAAATGGAATTTTTTCGTGGTGACTCGCTTTTTTTTAATTTTTAAACGACGCGTTCAATACTCCAGTGTGAACTTGGCCTAAGGCATTCAGCAGAACTGCAAACACAGCTGCCAAACTTCTCTTGTTGCCTAGATTCGCATAACAAAAGCTACATAACGATACAATATCCCTATTCAATTCTCTGTGATGTCGCAAAAACGCCCACAATCATGGCTGCAATAAAAATTATGCAAAAGGCTGCTTAAATTCAGGCAGTTTGAATAACACGCTCACCTTTCAGATTTACAAATATTTCTTTGGAAATAAAAAACAACAACTCCATTTGTTACAAATACTGAAATACAACTGAAGATCAGTAAAAGACAGTATATAATGTATTGCGAGGTTATTTTAAAGCTTTTATGGCTTGGGGTATAAAGAAGCTACTTCCTTTGAACAGATAATGATTACTCTGTGCACCTTACAGAGACATTAGTGTTGAATGAAGAACAAGGAAGATGCCATGGAGTGGGGCATTCCCATTACTGCCCAATCATATTGACTCATTTCAGACATACTGGAAGACCACATGTCTACAAATATGTTCCTCTTACATACAAAGTACTTGTACGTGAATTGTTGGTTCCTTGTCTCTGAAATTTCAACGTATATTCTGTAAAAATTCTAATGAAATG
>WMED01024515.1:0-11209 GCA_019650415.1 Pipa parva | reverse complement strand
GCAGACATCAGCAAACGCTTTAAAGGGATTCCAGTCTCAGCGAGACCACTCGAGTTGCCTTGTCGAGACTGGAATCCCTTTAAAGCATTCGCTGATGTCCACTTGCAGGACATCAGCGAGCGCATAACAGTCTGTGCGAAGTGAGCCGAAGGATCCGGAGCTCACTTCGCACAATCCTGAATTCCCCCCTAAGTATGGAGAAATGAACGGAGTCACTCCATAGAGAATACAGGGTTGTCACCAGCCTAAATCATGTAAGCACTTTTTGTCAAAAAAAAAAAAAAATTGATGGAAAGACTTTAAAAACCAGCAAAAACAGCAATATTGATATATTTCTAATATTTCCTCACTTTTACCAAGTGAAATTTTTTGTTTTGAGTTTTATAAACACCCCGTAAGTGTTTAATTTCATGGCATTTTCCATTCAATGCTGACTGAAACTGGTCACCATTTTATATCTAGGTATTTACAGTTCTCCTAATTACCAGTTTTGTCATTGCTATTTCTAGATCCTTCTCTATCTTGACTTTGCTAAAGACAATCAGGGGGTTATTCACTCAAGGGAGAATTCGACTGTCGAATTCTCAAACAGCAGATTCCCATAGGAAATCTGCCACTGCAACAATTCTCCCATTTTAAAAGTCACGACTCAACAATTTTAAAGTTGCAACTGCAACAATATTTCCATAGTAAAGACTGCAACAATATTTCCATAGTAAAGACTGCAACAATATTTCCATAGTAAAGACTGCAACAATATTTCCATAGTAAAGACTGCAACAATATTTCCATAGTAAAGACTGCAACAATATTTCCATAGTAAAGACTGCAACAATATTTCCATAGTAAAGACTGCAACAATATTTCCATAGTAAAGACTGCAACAATATTTCCATAGTAAAGACTGCAACAATATTCTTGTTATAAACCTCCGACTGCGACAGTAGCAGTCTATTGTGACTGTCTTTTTAGCTGGCGAATTCGTACTTTTACGAGATAATTTGGACTTTAGAGAATAACCCCATCAATCCCTTTTTGATGTGATGTGGCTTTACTGTTACATAATGCACAGTATAACCTCCTGCCTATTAAAAGTCTGTTTGCACTTATGTTAAATTTTATTAAGTCCACGTTTTTCTGCCTAGCTCTTATTCAATATATTTCCATAATATACTTTCATCTACAAACATATGAACACATTTTATTCTACACTTTCTGCAATGAATAAACTGACAACTGGACTCAGTTCTGAACCCACTAGCGTATCACAAAACAAGATGCAATGTGCTGCAATTTACTTTCAGTTAATTTATATTTGTGTTGCAGAACACCAACATCTATGACAAGAATAAACAAATGAATTCACTCACCCCTTATTCCTTTATTAATTCATCACTTATTCTATAAATAACAACGGAATGTTTTACATTAGTCTGTTTACTACCTAATTAAAATCCCTTTTATGTAGTTTTTGCTCCATAATCTTATGTTCTTATTAGTGTTAGTTATGTATTGGAATACAAGTAGATAAAAATCTAAATATAATACACTAATTGCATTGTCCTGATCAAATTACTGCTTACTTCCTCAAGCTAGAAAATAAGATTATGTAGAAGCAGTTTCTCTCTATTGCTCTTGCAGTTTTTTTGGTTGAGTTCTAAGTAGAACTGCCTAATATCTGTCCCAAACATTTGGAGCTACAATGTGGCTACACAAAACTTACAACTTTAACTCTTCCTGACAATTTGGAGCTTTCCAAGTCAAATACAACATTCAAGAAATATGATTAGAGGAGTAACAATTCCAATATGTTTCAAAATAATGGAAAAGAACCACGCACAGGCCGCTGTGTTGCAAGTCTTTACTGGGTGAAGGTAAAACACAACATGTTTCGGGTCTTACACCCTATATTCTTTAATAATTACATTACCCATCTCAGACCCAGGGAGAACCTGTACAATATAGAATTCCAATATGTTGCCTACTCCAAGTAGCCTCATTGCCATAGTAGCATTGGGTTTTGCAAAGGAGATTACTCCCATAACCTAGAGAGCCAGGTTATAGAGCAAACAACTCAACTTTCTCCTACTATAAATGGCAAAACTTTGGGGGAGTGGTGGCAGAACCACTATGAGTTCATGTTCACGATCTAAAATCAATTTTCTGCAGTTAGATAGCATTGTGTCTGCTGTGGCAGAGATATACTGTTGGAAACAAATATACTACTGATGACATCCTGGAATTCCTGGAAAATGTCCCCAAATTTCACCTGTATGCTTCATCTCCTCAAAATCCCAATCCATTGCTGTCCTTCCTCAGATAACCCCAACCCCTCTGCTACTTCTCACCTCATGCCTAACTTCACAAATTGTGGAAGTGTGGTGCAAGGAAGAAGGGTTTACATTTTTAGATAATTGTGCTGACTCCTGCACTTCATGCTCCTATAGAAACCAAGGGCTGCACCCAAATTGTAATGGAACAGGTGTTTTGGCGGAAGAAGGCTAGATGATTATAAAAGATTTTAGAATAGCTATGCAAAAGGGAAGGGAGACAGCACTACTGAGATAGAGAGCAGAAAGTAAACAGGGCCTAATAAATAGGAAATGTGGGTGAAGAGGAACATAGGACTAGATGAGAAGAAATACTATAATCTAAATTGAGTAGATGGCACAATTGCATTTGCAAAAAACCTTAACCCAAACCTTTAATTTTTCATCTTCCTGCAGCATAAAGAATATTAGCTGCAGAGCATTACTTATTTTCATTATAAAATTATTCTATCTATATATATAAAAATGAATGTATGTGTGTGTATGTGTGTGTGTGTGTGTGTGTGTGTGTGTGTGTGTGTGTGTGTGTGTGTGTGTGTGTGTGTGTGTGTGTGTGTGTGTGTGTGTGTGTGTGTGTGTCCTTTATGCATTACTACACCATTCATCCGATCGGCATGAATCTTTGGGAAGTTGTTATGTACACTCCCGGGAAGGTTTCTGGCATAGTACATTTCGTCCCCTATTTCACGTAAGGGCGTAACTAGCAAAAAATGCATTATTCATCCGATCGCCATGAAACTTTGGGAAGTATGTCTGTCAGTGTGTGTGTGGGTGTGTCTGTGTGGGTGTGTCTGTGAGGGTGTGTCTGTCAGTGTGTGTCTGTCTGTGAGGGTGTGCGTGTGTTGTGTTATGTGTGACATCAACCAAAGATGAATTGATACAGAAGGTTTTTCCAAATATCACACGGAATTACAAAAATCATCAGTGGCTAAGTGAATGTGCTGTATTAGCAGCTACGAACAACGATGTCAATGCCATCAATTTCATTATTAATACCAGGGGAAGTGACAATGTATAAATCCATTGATACTGTGATTAATCAAGACGAAATTGTCAATTACCCCACGGAATTCTTGAATTCATTCGATTTGCCAGGTATGCAACTGCACATTTTAACACTGAAAATTGGCGTGCCTACCATTCTTCAAAACATAAATCCACCACGACTTTGCAACGGTACAAGACTTTCAGAGAAAAATATGATAAACAATGTCATCAAAGCTACAATTCTAAATGGGAAATTCAAGGGGGAAGATACACTGTTGCCACGTATTCCAGTGATCCCAACAGATATTCCATTTGAGTTCAAACGTTTGCAGTTTCCGGTGCGAATTGCTTTTGCAATGACCATTAACAAAGCACAAGGACAATCACTGCAAGTGTGTGGCCTAGAGTTGGAGAATCCATGATTCTCACATGGATAACTGTATGTGGCCTGCTCACGCGTCGGAAAACCTTCTGATTTATTCGTATATGCACCAGATGGAAAAACTAAAAATATAGTATATCCACAAGCACTCAAATAAATAAATAGAATTTAAATGACACTTGCAAATGATTTGCTGATGAAAATAAATAAATATTAATAAAAATGACACAATGCAAATTGATTTTTTTTTTCATAACGAGTTTTCTTGAATTTCCTTTTTTCTGATATTGCAGCAACGCTTGAAGGGTACGCTTGTATTCAATAATTATTGCACTTCTTACAATGTTGTCTTGTGTCCTCCACTTCTTGTACGCAAACCTGCAGCCATGCTGTAGATAGAAATAGATGCCTGCAAGTCAAACCTGTCTCCTATACTGATGACGCCGCTTACAAAAGCTAATAGTGCTGAGGCTGAGGTTGAAGAAGCCACTGTGTCTGTTCCTGTGCCTCATTATTGCTGTAAGAGGCAGAATTTGACTAGTAATCATCAACTGCTAGTTAGTGTACAGCAGTAAATAAGGTGACACAGGGCTAATATAAGGGGCAATAACTTTTAGTTGCAAAGTAATTATACAGTGACAATAGATTAAAAGAAAACTGGTCCCCTAATAATGTTTGATGCTGCAGGAAGTACAATAACAATCCCTTTAAGAAAAGTTATATGCTTACATTTCTGTTTGCTCTTACAAGAAACTTCAATGTAAAGATTTAGAAACTTGATTCATTAGTACTTGATGCGCAATTTAATATCTGAATTAATGAAACATAATCAGGATGAATCCTGATAAGTAATTAGAAAAGGTGGGGATGTATGTCTTTACAAAAAAAAAAAACCCTGAAAACTTTGTATTAAGGATGAAGTATAGTATTTGTAAGGGGAAGTGATAATGCTGAAGCTTTATGGGTTGAAATGCATATAGAAGATAAAGAAAGGGAGCTGTTTGTAAGGCTGTTCTCACCACAGACAGAAAAGGTGGAAAAGCTTGGAATAGTCTTAATCATCAAACAATTTAATGCACAGACATTGACTGGAGCAACTGAGCGGCAACTGCCTCAAAGGAAAATAGGATGTTAAATTTACTGCCTGAGAAATACAAGATTTTGAAGTGGGGACAGAAGCAGCATTTTGGTACTCAAAGGAACAAAAACTGCAAACAACTAAGATTAGCTAAATGCCAAAATGAGCAAGTTTTTGCCAGAGAAGATAAGACTAACCCTAACAGGGTATGTTGTGTCAGCAGGAAAAAGATCAGTGATGAAAGCATGGGACCTTAAATAAATGGGAATAGGTTTTAAACCAGAGACACAGCATCCATTTTAGTAGCAGTTGGCTTGTTTATTCATCTTTGAAAAAAATAGTGTTTGGTTCCATTTGGGTAGGACCCAAAATATACATCTGCCCAGTAGTGTGCGCAGGTCCCTTTATATAGGGGTGCCTGCGCGGTGACATCACGCAGTACGTCACGACCGAATGTCATCACGTGACACACATACTTGATGATGTTGCGACCAATTGAAGCACATTTGTGTGTGCCTAGGCTGGGGGGAGGGGGACACTGTCCTTCTTTGCTCCTCACAGCAATTGAAATTGGCAGCACGGGGGTCAGGGGAAATTGAGCAGAAGAGTAAGCCATGGATGGAGAAGCATATCAGTGCCCCCCTTTTTTAATAAATAAAAAATGGGGATGGGACAAGGTTTCATGGGCCTAGGTCACCATGAAACATTATCCGACCCTGCATTTTCATACATAACCATGGCTTTTTTTAACTGGTTTCTTGAAGGTCACTTAACTTTTTAAAAATATTTCTTATTTGTAAACAGACTTCAGCAACCAAAATGAGCTGTAGGAACGCAGGAAAAAACAAAAAATAGAACAACAAAGGGGCCGGTGGCCTAAGTGCACATCAATAGGCGCCTACAAGGTGAATGCCACCACTAATGTGCAAATAATCACAATAATAATAAAAAAAAGTGTAATATCAATGGACCTTATAGTCCCATATAAAAAAACTCCTATGAATGGAGCGCTTACCAGCTGATATTAAAAGGCAGGTGTATCGAATTGTAAACAACATCCACGGTAATGGGCTGGTGTCTCCTTAAACTGGATAAACTTTCTCTTGAAAGTAAAAAAGCGTCCCATAGTGTAGATGGTATTAAAAATATAGTTTAATGTATAAAATATATACTCACAAACAGAATAAAAAATAAAGCATGGAAGTGACTCCTCTGACTCTCGACGCATTTCACTGACAACAGTTAGCTTCTTCAGGAGAAAAAAGAAGTTCAAAGTTGCAGAGAAAAGTTCCAATGTGGAGTGTACTCACTTCAGCATTTTTCAGTAAAGGATCAGTGATTAGTGATATAGAAAATAAACAAGCATGGATATGGAGGTAATTTCAATGAAAAATGGAAATATATATTCTTTAACTCTGCACACTTTTCTTTGAACTGGATTGCTGTCAGTAACTTGGCTATAGTGTTGTTTTAGTCACAAATATATTCTGAGAATGTGCAACAATTATTCTAAACCATCTAGGGATTTTTTTTTCTAAATTTAATTTACTAGGAATTAAAAAGCAGTTAAGCATGATAGACAAGTTAGGAAACTGCTTTTCTAAAAATGCATTGTCATAGCTTGTACTTCATGTGCTACCATCAGTTTTAGGAAGTACAGTACAAATATGAGTCACTTCTTCCTTTGCCACCTCTATAGTAAATGAGAGCTCCCAACACTTTTATCAGATATGAGCTGATTCATTTAGAAAGATGGTAACTCTGATACAAATCCAGTCCTTACCGGTAGGTGAAAATCTTACAATATATATATATATATTCTGGTGTGATTCTGAAGCTGTCATCCTTATACAAATTTAGGAAATGTATATGATGATATTTATAATGAATTATAAAGAATATTTAATATACAAAATACACTAGAGGCTATTTTGTCTCTTTAATCTTCTCATATTGTTGTACTTACAGACTTTAAAGAAATTTAAAGACACACACACACACACATATGCACAATCATTGTGTTTTGGCAGTAAAGATGCACAAGTTGTGAATTCAGTGCACCACACGTAATGCTTACACTGTGCGTGGGGATATGGCAGCTCCATACACAATTTATTTTAGGGGATACACATCCCGATCACTCTTATCTCTGTAATCTTAAGAATATTATTAGATCATTTCTGCAAACTGCTAATGGAAGGTGAACTAAAAATACATTGCTAGACTAACGTAGTAAGCAGTAGCTCTCCTTGGCATTGTGGAATTGCATCTGCATTGTAGAAGGAACATAACAGAGCCTTTCTAAGGATTCTGTCTGCTGAAGAGGAACAAAAGATATTTTGCTATTCTGCTGCCATATCACTATAGGCATGGCTAATGCAGAGTCTATATGGGTCTGTATTAGTCTAATGGCCATATTATTTAATGTGCGACTTCAGCAGGTGCAGCAAATTCATGCCCCTTAACCAATCTGCACATCCTCAGATGCAAAAACGCGACTCCTTATTCACCGAACAGTGGATTTCCTTGGAGAAGAAATAAACAGATTTGAGTGTTATTTCATGCGCAGTCAGTTGAACAGTCGTGATGCAAATCTGATCATTCAAAGTAAAGTTATTTTTCCTGTGATTCTCATAATTCTGTTAAAAGGAGAAAGTGTAATTTGAACTGTGTTTTTCTTATATTAATGTCAAAATACTATGAATAGGCAGACTTTATCACCAATATTTTCACTGTATTAAAATCTCCTACATTACAAGTGATTTTTACATCCCTTCCTATGAGACACTATTCCTAATTATTGTCACTTGATTGATATAATATCTTTGTCATTAGAGTGAAGTTGCCTTAAGCCAAACAGGAACTCTGCCATAAACCCTCTATTTCACCATTTTGATCTAGCAAAGTCAAACCTGTGAATTAGAAGCAGGAAACCTTGGTGATTTGCCTCTTTGCAATACTCTGATGCTTGGTAAACAGGGGAATTGAGTATGTATGCGCATGTGAAGAGATGTATAAGTACATAACCATTGAAAGATGTTGAATTGGTTGTGAATTTTCCACATCGCAGAAGACAACAGAGATTGATGAATGCACAGAACTGGGGAAGTGTTGAATAGGCTTGATTTTATACCTTTAAATGTCTGTTCGCTCACTGATCAATATGCCGCTAACTGTTTTGTACATTTCCTAGCTCTGTGGTTTGATGCCTGTTTAAGTAATTGTTGTATGCATTGTAGGGAATCACTCAAGTGCTGGAGCAGTCTTTAGAGTTTAACACACCACAATTAGCAAGTTTCTTTCATATTCAATGTTCATTAAAGGAACAGTCCAGCCTGATTAATAAAAAGTAATGTGCGTTGTAAATGCATAATACATTTTTTTTCTAATATACTTAGTCAGTCTTTTATGTGAGGAAAGGTATTAATTATTCCATCTGTGTAGCAGTACACAGCTCCTTATGCGTTAACTTCCTGGTTGGATTCTTGTGTCACTGACACAACGGCGTCTCAGGAAGGTCAAAATTCATAGTTAATGAATTAGGATAGGTAGTTACAGTACTTACAGCTAGTGGTGTATACTGTCAGTAGCAAGCACTGAAATTGAGCATGAGAGAGAGACCAAATCCATATAAAAAGAAAGTCAATGTTTCAGCCCTTTCTTTAACAATTGCTTTTGCTGGGTTAACTACACCTTTCAGAGTTAAAAAAAAAAAAAAAGTGGATGACAGCTTGAAGGTTCTGATTGGTTATTTAGCCTGTCAGTCAATTCCTTAACACTAAACAGGAAGTGGCTGAGAGAGGGAAGCAGCTTCAGTAACAAACTGGTGCCAAAAATAGCAATTTTTACAGGAAAAAGTCCTTGGTCAAAAACACATTGGGTAACTGCAGCCCATACAGGTTTGGTTAACAAAACAGAGTACTCATCCACAGAATCAACTTTTCAGACATCCAACTCCAATCACACCCAGTAGTCTCTCCCGGCTGCCTTTTAATCAGGCTCTAACCTGCAGCTGGGGTGACTTACAAAATCTGAACTGAACTCCAGCAGTATGTCTGCATAACTGGGGCAAAATACCTCCCCTCAACACCCTCCCAGAGAGCCAAGCTATATTAACAGTAATTGCTGGTAGATTACTGAAAAACAATTTACGATTGTTATATTAAGACAAGGATTACTTAAAATCCCATACACTTTGAAAGTAAACACTTCTCAGATTTGACTCAAGAAAAGATTTAGCTAAAAACCCCTTGGCAACATGTTTAATTCATCTTAATGCTGGATGTTGAATCAAGAATTTGTTATTTTTGTAGATTTTGTCTGATTTGTCTGATTTTTTACTCTATATTTCTTCCATTAGTGATTAGGAACCTTTATTGATGCAGTACCACTGATTTCTATAGAATCTGTTTATAAAATTTAGCAAACAATAGAGTTTGATTAGAGATTTTGTTTGTTGAGCCAATGAAATAACCTTTTACAATATAGTACAATTTATTTTAACTTATTTAACTGGGATTTAGTGGTCAGAGCAATCGTAGATCATTAGCATCCATTTAAACCCCTAATCTCAAAATGTAAAATCCCAGTTCTACCATACCGAAGACGTGTATGCCCACTCCATCAATCTTGTCATATTCCATCCAAATGACACAACCATGAATTCACTTTTATGTCATAGTTGCAGTAATGTACTCTCATGCTGATATTATATGGAGGTTTCTCTATATATATTCTGACATTTCAACAAGCACAACTGTGAGAATGAAATGATGCAACGTCTGTTTTAGGAACTGGGGGAAAGTACTTATATACATATATTAAATTCATTTACATAAGAAAACAATGAATGTTTTTATTGCTTTGCTGTTAAAGTTTGCTTCATAGTCAGGTCCACTTTGTTATATATTTGCATTATTGTATCCGCAATCAAGCATCTAGTAAGCCAAATAACAAAATAAATAAATACTATAGAATTCTGCTTGTAGTATATTGTTTCTCCTTTTCAAATCTTGATTAACTGATAATTAGGCAGAGTTTTTGGGATTTCAGTACATGTGGAGCCAAATTTTATAAAACAAAGTTCGTAATAGAACACCTGCGCTTTATGGTCTTGAGCTTTGCAATAAAGGCTTGGGCTTGTTCCCAGATCAGCAGCTTGCTTCTCCGTTGCACAGAAGGTCACAAAATCTTATATAGGTCAGGGAGTGCTGCACTTCCTCTGGGAATAAAAGAACGGAGTGGATAGTGCAGATCACTTTTATATTTTATAAAAACAGATGGAATATTAATCACTCATTATTCATGAATTCAGGCTTTGGATTATTATGGTGTAATCCCAACCAATAAGGGCTTCCTCTGTCAGATCGGCTTGGTTCCCGTGGTAGGTTCTGAATAGGCTGCAGGTGATATTGCTGAGGTTGATTACCCAAGGTTTCCGTACTGGATTCCAAGTAAGGTGGTATCTGTTGTGTATTCTCCAAAAAAACTCATATGCAAGTTTAAAATATTATACGTTTTAATTGTAAAAGCATAAAAATTATACAATGTTATAAACACCCTTAGAATGGTATAACAGAGACTCAGGCGCGTTTTGCTTATAACAGGCTTCTTCAGGGAGTAAAAGCCAAATTTTAAAATACAGTTGAAAATGATTTTTAAAATATTTGCCATATCTTATGTGCCCTTTGATGAAATACCCCCTGTGAGTTCATTTAAACTATTAACTCTGTCAGAAGTATTTACAAGCAAGGCAGGTTTTGCTGCAGTTTTCAGTTGAAATCCAAAATTCCACTTGTTGCAAATGAGTGTAATAGTAGCATTCACATTTTACCCATGGAAACTGCTCAGGTCATTGTTGTACCAAAAGACTTATAAAAGGTAATAAAAAAAAATAACACAGGAAACTTTTTTTCAAAAGTGTTTGGATTGGATTTAAAATTAATCCAGCTCTAAATTAATCAGAGTTGCCCAGTACCTTGTTAAGGAAAATGTTTGAAACTTCCTAAAGTAATACAATGAGTTGTTATTGTTGCCTTAATAACATTATATATATATATATCTATATATATATATATATATATATAGATATATATATATATATATATATAGATAGATATACATATACAATGGTACCTCAAGTTACAAGCTGCTCGGCATACGAATTTCTTGAGGTAAGAGCTGTGACTCGGACCGTTTTCCTGTTTGAGATAGAAGCTGAAATTTGAGATACGAGCCGTTGGGGCCGGAAATGAGTAATTCCGTATGTATTATTACTATAAAAGGGAATAATTGGTTTGTGATATGATTTGTGACTCGGACCATTTTCCTGTTTGAGATACGAGCTGTCTTGAGTTACAAGCTTGGTCACGGAATGAATTAAATTTATATCTCAAGGTACCACTGTATGTGTGTATATTATATATATATATA
>WMED01024514.1:0-11210 GCA_019650415.1 Pipa parva | reverse complement strand
TAGTGTTTGTTTGCCTTGGCGGGGTTCCGGAGGCTACCAACTTCCCAATACGCAAGATCGCAACATAGTCACAGCATGATCTGTGCTGTAATTAGCCGGCAGGTGAAGCTACCCCCGATACCTCCTTCACAGTGCTGGATGACACAGAAGCCAGTGCGCATCTCCTTCTTCTTGAGTCACCAGCCTTATGCATCATCACGCTCATTGCGGAGAGCATTCTCATTGGCCCCCGAAATGAATGTGATGATGTTTAAGCCATTTTTTACCCGAGGTAAGGAAGAGCTTAGCGCTGGCTTCTCAGTCAGCCAGCGCTGTGAAAGAAGCATCGGGTGCCGGCTGATTACAGTGCAGTTCATGCTGTGACTGTATGCAATCAGCTCTGTATAAGGTAAGTATCTTAACACTCCTTTTTTATTTTTTTGCTATAGTTCTTTTTTAATTAGAAGCCTTTCCAGGCAAGCCAGTTGAACTTACTGATTAGGCCCAACGTAGTTGTAGATACAGTATATACAGTATGTTCTTTTCCTTTGTGTTTTGTTTTTAACTCCTGTAAATACAATTTTAGCAAAATTTGTTTTTTTTTATATGTTTTTTGTATGTAAAAAAGGTGTAAATGAATATTTTTCCCTCTGGCGCCTTTAAATTATGAAAATGAACATTTTGAAATTCATGAGAAATATGGCTGATGACATAAAGAAACTGAGGTGGATAATCCCTAGTCATTAGTGAAGTGCTTCTTTAATATGCTTTTTTCGCATATTTACTCCTAGGAGACGTTATTTGCGCAGTAATACTTAAAGCAAATTCTGTTCACCCGTGTCAGTGTCATTACAAACCTGAATGAGCACCGTTATTGTAAATAAATAAAAACAATGTACCAGAACCAATTCTAATGAAGAAAACACTGTTCAATTAGCACTAAGCCCTAGTAAAACTTTTCCTTGCTTATTGATAAGGATAATAATAATAAAAAAAAAAAAGAACTCATTTACTGAAGCCAATTTTTTTATTTTTTTCTTCAAACACATTTATTTAACAAATGCATTTACAGACAGTCCTGTATTATTGCTGGCATTATGGAGATCAGGAAAGCTTTACGGAGATTCTATACAGAAAAAAAAAATTATTTCTTTATACTTGCAGTAAGATAGGTTTCCTATGAGCAGAGGCATATAAGAAAGGAAAAAATAATTCTCATAATAACTAATGAAATTATACGGTACCTAACAAGTTATTGTCAGATAACTTTAACCCAAGATGCAATCTTTAGTTCTTAAGTTCTGAAGCCATTTTCATGAATATTTGTATCTAAAAGGAGGCTGAAATTGAACAGTGCATCAAAGACTTAAAAAGAATTCTTGCAGTGCTGATGTCGGACACTACTTTGCTGAAATTGAAATGGAAACCCTATTATCACTCTGAATAGTGCAGGGAAGCATTCAGTGTTGAACTTGCTTTAAGCAACTCCTAGCAAGTAACCGAGGAAGGGAGTCTTCTCCAAAGCACAACATTGGTATCTGGCATGCTGTAAAAGCAAGCATTTACATTAATAGGAGCACATACTGTCATGTATTTTATCTTGCAATGACTGTGGAACGGCGCAGTTGGCACCTCTAATATCTGAGAAATTAAAGAACTAGCATGCAGAATGATAAAGTTTAAGTAAGCAGCTGGATACCTACTGCCAAGGATACATGGTCATAGTCTATGACTTAGACATAGATCACTCAATAAAAGTGGGTTTTCTTACAGATATGTGCAAGCTTTCCCCAGCTATTTTTGTATGTATAATACATATGCTACATTGTCATAGCTTTAAATGTGAAAGTGATTTATTGGCTGTCCCATTTCAATGTAACTGATTCCAGGTATATAAACTATGATCCCAAATGACTGACCCACCTATAGTAACATTTCAAACAAGTCCCAAAACAACTTAAAAGAACAGTAACACCAAAACTGAAAATGCCTCTAATGCATTTATAGTTACTATGTATTCAATCTGTTCATCCAAACATTTTTAATTATGCCTATAAAGAATGATATTTACCGTAGCTATTACACATTAAAAACATATCTTTTGGGCACACTTCCTGTATATGTGTTATCTAATGTACTATAGAAAACAATGAGACTGAGTGGGGTCTCTTTAAAAACATGGCTGCCATAAGTCAAGACAGAAACAGACAAAAGTAACAACATTCATGAGTTCAAGTTCAAAGATAATATTTTTATAACTGCCAAATGAGAATTTTTATTTTTTGGTTATAACTGGTCCTTTAAATATCGTAAAGGACAAAAGAGTAAGGAAACAGCAATGAACATTCCCAGTAAACGATTTGGAAAGTGTTATAATACAAGGACTATGCATACTGTAGACACTTAATGGTGTATTTTGTTGAATGGTTCTATGACTGGAGCACAAAGAAGTTTATCAGTGCATATAGCTGACTCAGATGGCATGAAACCATGATGGGGACTTAGGCAGGGGGATAAAAGGGATTAATAATAATCTTTAAATGTTGAACCTGAACCATAACATTTGTGATTTCACTTTGCATGAATATGATTCACACAATAGTTGCACAAAGTTAAAGTTAGTGGGTGTGGCCAAAGCATTCTGTGCCTATAGCTCCTGATATGTGAATCCACCACTGAGCATACAACTGTAACTTGTTCAGAAAGGGATTCATTTTGTGTCATGTAACTTACAATAGGCAATCATTGGCAGACAGAAGGAGCAGTTGGTGCTCACTGGTTGTGCCACTTACAGTTTTTTGCTGAAGCTACCATGTTTCAGAAATTGTATAGCCTATGGGCAAAATCAACCTTTTCGAGTTTATCCCATGTAGATCTCGGCTGTTTGATCAGTAAAAATTAATCAATATTTTTTTATTTAGTATTTACCCATTGAAGGGATGCAGTGGCAACTTAACTGGTGCCCCTTGAAAATGATGAAACCTCAGCTTTATTTCAAAATTACATTTTTAAATAGGAAATTAGGATGAGGGTTGCTTTACATTATAAGGGCAAGTTCAGTTTTTAGAACTAGCTGTTTATAAGGTTATAAATGAAAGAAAACTGGAACTGAATTTCTTCCTAAACACTGTTTATCAATTTACACTGCTTCTAACATTACCTTAGATCAGCGATGGCGAACCTATGGCACGCAGAGCCCTCTCTGTTGGCACGTGAGCCGTCACCAAAGCTGGCTTCAATACAGGCCACGGACCCAATCCAACAGTTTTCAGGCAAGATCCATGGCCTGCACTGAAGGAGTGCTCGCTCTCGGAGGAGCTCTCCTCCCCTGATGCATGTGCGCTCTTCCCCCAACACAGGAGCGATGACATCAATCATCAGCACCAGCACTTAAGGGGACAGCACTGATGAGTGACGTCCCCTTTTTGGCACTTCGTGCCAAAAAGGTCCATCACCACTGCCTTAGATTATGACAAGACAAATTTGGGGGTAATTCATCCAGCCGCGAAGTGAGCTACGATCCGTTCGGCTCACTTTGCTAATGGTAGTATGCGCATGCTGATGTCCTGTATGCGGACATCAGCATGCACATACCACTATTAGCGAAGTGAGCCGAACGGATCGTAGCTCACTTTGCGGCTTGATGAATTACCCCCTAAGACTCTACGAAAATCAGCAGACATTTTTGCAGTCAGTATTTAACTAATGTTGCATTACTGAGTACATTTGTATATTAAATGGACTATGATATCAACCAAGATGACATTAGCAATTACATCAACACCCTTTTGATAAAATTTAGCCCTCTTAAATATGCATGTCGTCACCCTAATGTAGCCAAATAGAGCATGCAATTTACCTAGTTCTTAATAAACCATGCTGCATGCATATATTTTATAAGGGCCCAGTCTGAAGTGAAATTTATGAAAGTTGAAAAGTCTGTTTTTGTAGGATAATTTAAAAAAAAATTTTTTTAAATTCTACAATTGTCGAAAAGAAAGAATTGAATTTTCAATATAGCGATATCACATTTTTTCATCAAAATTATCGACATTATCGATTTTCCATAGAAATAATCAGATTGAAAAGTTTTATTCGATTTTTTTTTTAATTCGCGATATCGGGAAAAATCCGGCATTGGTAAAAATTAATCGATATAAGTAAACTCGATATCACGATATTAGTAAAAATTAATTGATATAGTGATATTGATATTTTCGATTTTATTAAATTTAGCCTTGAAAGTATTTATCCCACAGCTAATGCAATTCCAGGGATGTCATAGACAAGATAACAGCACATAAATATATGGAAACATTTATTCAGAGATAACTGCCTATGAGGATTATTCACAAATGTACAAGTGATGTATCCCATAGCAACCAGTCAGCAATTAGCTTTGGCAGGTTTGTTGAAGTTATTAGCCTGTGTCCAGTTTGTTGGTTTGGGTTACAATACCAAGACTGCCCCTATACCATAGTGCATCAGTTATATTTGCAAAAAGAAATATTACAATTATAAATCATAAAACTGATAGGAAAGTAAGTCTATTAAATGAGAGAAGAAACGTTGTAAATACAATAATAAAACATAAAATAATAGGTTGTAGAATTGTGCGAAAAGGTCACTTGTATATGACCATTTTTTTTTGTCTCCTGTTTGCCTATTTATTTCATAAACATCCACTAGTAAGATTTTCCTTGCATCTAGTAGTGAGCATCAATAAGCTGTTCCATTTATCGCTATAGATTTTTTTTTCGTGAAGGGGATGTTTTTAGACCACAGTTAACATATGCTGTACCACTAAAATAATATCCTGAATAATGTCCCCTTAATGGAGAATAATGCTTTAAATATTACTTTTAATGCTAATGTCAGATTATTCTAAAAATAATCCTTTCCGTGACTTTTCTCTTAACACCAGAATGAGGTTAAGAGACCTTCTGGTTGCGTATTAAACATATTTCAGGTTGAACAGAGATTTAGTTTTATTTTCATGCTAAAACCATATGGGGTTATGAACCTAAAAAAAAAAAAAAATCTCTCAGTTTAGCAAAGCTTAATCTCCCCTAATGGACTAATATCTTCACTATCCTAGCTAGGGGTGACTTAAAAAAAATTTAGAACTGTCAGATTCATTAGGAATTTAATGCATCATTTACTACATGTTTATGATTTTGGGAATATAACTACTCACAATATAGTTCCACAATGGTAAACATACCATGATGCACTGGACCAAGTCCAAATGCTTAATGTTAATGTATGTTATTTGGTGTTACATTTCAAAAAGAAAACAAAAAACACGAACATATACACTGTATGTGTGTGTGTATGTATATATATATATATATATATATATATATATATATATATATATATATATATATACACATATAGTAGCAGACTGGGATAGAATGTTACTGATTTTGTGTGAAGAGGTTGTAATGTGTATTATGTGGTATATTTTTCATTGCTCTGGATGACATTGTGTGCAGCATACTGGAGCAGCATAGAGTATAGAGAAAACAGCAGCCAGTTCTGGAACAGTTAATCCATAAATCTCTCCCATCTCAGGTGAGCTTGAGCTACTAATTAAGGGGCTTTATAGAGATTTTGCCTCTTAGTAAAAGTGTTCGCTCTTTCCCAGCTTGCTGGAGGGGAGGTTTCGACCAGTGAGACATATTGCTGTCTAGGTGTGCCCTAGGGCAAAAGGTGTCCTGCAGAGCTATAGCTGTAGCTGTGGTCCTGAGAGAGTGAAGATGTTCCTGGGGTAGACAGCCCTAGGGGGATGTTACATGAAGGAGTCCTTTGAAAGAAGACTGTCCCTAGCTTAGAGGTAAGCGTAGGATTAGTTCCTGTTATAGGACGCAGTAGTCCGTGGCAGTGTTGTAGATGCTAGAAGAATGACAGCCCAAAGTTGCGACAAAAGTAAGAGAAGGGGTAGCCCCAGAGAGTGAAGTGGATATCCTGCTCTCAGTCAGGGACCTGAGGTCAGGGCCAAGGCTTCTCTATTTCCTGTGTTCTTGTGGTGCTGCTGTGCTCCTATGCTGTGCTGCTGTTTCTGTGAGTCTAAAGGCTGTTGCTGGATAAAGACTGCTGTTTCCAGTATCAGATGCTGTTAAGAGGTGAGCAGAGCATTAGTACTAGTGTTGTTAGTAAAAAAAACTGCTTTCAAGAGATCTCTCCTCCCTTAATCAGGTTACAAACAATACTAAGTACAGGCAAGAAGGTATTATGCTGAGATAACAGACTATTGAAGCAGTCGTATATATATACTTGCCATGAGGGGGGTTGGTAGTGGAATTCCTTGGTACAGAGAAACTCATAGTTTAAAAGCAGACATAAATAAATGCATAATTTTCCAAACAGGGCAGGTCGGTGGCTAGTGGTTAGCACTGCTGCCTTGCATCGCTGGGTTCTGGGTTCAATTCTACCCTGGGCTTCATCTGCATGGAGTTTGTATGTTCTCCCCGCACCTTCGTGGATTTCCTTTGGGCACTCCGGTTTCCTCCCACAGTCCAAAAACATACATCTCTGTATGTCTGAATATGGAAAAACTAGATTGTAAGCTCCATGGGGCAGGGACTGAAGTGATATATATATATAGTAGTGCTATATAAGAAATGAATAAATATAAAAAAGAAATAATATAAAGGTATTATAGTGAAATTGAGAAACAGGTAAAATAAAAACATACTCACATAAATAGATTATTGCAGCATAAAGCAATCAGAAGTTGTAAATACTGCTAGGAATAGATTGAAAGGGGGGGATATTAAAATTTAGTGTTACAGAGACAATTACAGCTTCAATGAACACAGAGAGAAATACATACTTTCTCATTATATAAAGTTATAATAGTAAGACAGAAATCCAAGATCTACATTGAGTCCTGTATTTTTGGTATTAAAATGTATTATCATTTTGAGTTCAAAAGTTTTTCTTTCTTTTTTTAAAGTCCCCTTTGAGTATTTTGATTTTTAGATTATTAAGTGAGTGATTGTTTAGGTTGAAATGGATTCCAACTGGAGTGCACGGTTCTTCATTGTTAGGAGGGTGAATGGATTGACTATACAGATTCATCCTCATGTGCAGTTTTGGCTAGTTTCTCCAATGTAGCAGCCATTCTCACATGCAGTACACTGTATCATGTACACTACATTGGCAGTGGTGCAGGTTCAGGATCCATTAGGTGTAGGATACATTAATTTTGTTTTATCCCCATATCTGGCTATGGTATCTTCAGATATGTGGTGGCATAATTTGCAGCGTTGATCTTTTTTAAAAGGTTTTGTTCTGTGGGGAGTTTCTGACTGACAAGTTTGTGTTTAAGATTTGGTGGCTGTCTTGGGGGACTGGGGAAGATACCCTTTAATGTACTATCTCCCATTAGAAGTGGTTCTAACTCTGATGATTTGATGAATCCCCTGTATTGCAGGGTTGTAAGTAGCCGCCAGGGGTGTATGCGTGCAGGGTTCTTTGCTTTTATATGAAATAAGTGTTCCCGAGGGATAATGGTTGCTGATTTTATTTTCTAAGAAATTATCCCTTGTTTGTATCCTTTCTCACTAAAAGCTGGAGCAGATTCTGTTATATCTTATAACTTGGCTATAGATGATAGCTTGTTTGGTATGGGAGGGCATTGTTTGGTGTGACCATTCTTTGCCTTCAATCCAGCATCGGTTCTTCTAAGTACACTTGCAAACAATTAGTGAAGGAACTTGGCAGGGAGGTTGTTCTAAACAACTTAGGATATGAACTGAAATGCAACAAACAAGTCGAAACGACCTTTGTAAATTTCCCCTTTTTAACTGTAAACTACAGAGAAAATTGGTAAAAAAGGGTGTAGCTTCTGTAAGAGGCTATACATTAAAAATGGTTAAAATAGGTAAAGAATGCCTAATACAAAAATAATGTATTAAAAAGTGACAATTCAGTTTGATAATTACTGTTAATGACATGACTGTTTCATTAACTAATAATTACCAGATCTTCATGGAATCTGAATTCCATACCCTGTTTAGTAAAGAAGAAAAATCACAAAGGCTCCACCAAATATTTTTGTAGTTTCAAAACGATTGTCTCTCACATTCTCTGAGAGTCTGGGCAGGAAATGCTATCAATTTTTTTTTTTTTGCAAAAGATCATGTGGGGCTACAGAGGTTGGTAGTCGTCTCATGACTAAATGACGCAAATTATCTCATCTTTTTCTGGACCATTGTTCTATGATGTTTGTTCTTTCTACTCACTCTAATGTAATGTCACAAACAATAGTCCTTTAGATTACCTTTGTTATGATCTGTCCCAGTCAGATTCACCAGTCCCCAGACATTTCACTGCTCGTCTACACAAAGGGTGGTCTTGCAGCAGCACTGACATACATCATTTAGTTATGTCATACACTCATTATTGATTTATAAAATGTAATAACCTCTGGTCTGCCAAATGGTGGGCCAAGAGCTGCCCTCCGACTGCTGTAAACAGGTAATTTCCTCAGAAGTTAAGGTGTTGGGGGGGGGGCCTTTGACGATACCACCGTGAGGCACATACAGCTCTATGTATGCCACTGTTATTATCCAAATAAATGAGTTTCATAGAATGCATTCATCCTTGTCAACAGATATCACACCTTAAGAGGTCATCTGTTTTCAGCTTTAGCTAATTATTATTCTGCAAAGTGTTATGGCAGTAACAATATATATTTACTCTTGTACATGGAGATGCAATTTAACTACAATATCGTTTTAATTCATGCAAGCATATTAAGTTTGCAGCAATTAAGTCTGTAAAATGCACACAAGGGATGTGCCTGATGTCATTTTGGTATAAAAGAGATTTTTCTCCCAGTATGCTCTATGTCCTACCTTCCAATAAGGTGACAACAAAACAGAAAACTCATTAACTGTCTGCATTATATCAATGATAAGAACTAAACTGTTGTGTTAATTAAAGTAGAAAACATCTCTTCTTGCTGTGGTATGCATTCCAAGTTAGAGCAATTAATTCTCTCACTTACTTAAACTGATCAAGATTTAATTACCATCACTTTGTGCAATTACTCCATAATTAAAGTAATTTGGATCATTCCACTTACTGACAGAGTCATTGAACAGCCATTTATAACACCAAAAGGAGAGATAATTAACTTACTACCGCTCAAGGCACTGTATTAAACAGAAAAGCTCACAGTAAGTTATTTCTAAATGCACATAACAGAATGATAAGGACATTACATACATCTCTGAATACCATGAAATGTGATCAGAAATATCAGTGGAAAGGGCAAATATTCATTTAACAGACATCATAGTGAAAGTTTTTTACTCAAAATGCATTTTTCAAATGTCATTTACATTTGCTAACACAGGTGTAAATAAAAGACAGTGATCTGGAGCAATCATTTAACATTTGCTTTCATCACTTCAACTGACACTTGATTGATGAAAGCTAATTTCGGATTGGTTGATCTAGGTTACAATGCATCGACTTTAAAAAAAAAAAAAATCAGACATTTCTTAAAGAATTTATGTTAATATTTCTTTTTTTCTATATTACATACTTTGGACACTACAACGAGCTATAAATATACAGTAAATACAACACTGTAATTATTCACATAAAATCCAGTTAATACACAGTACACTTTCCTTATTGTATTTAATTTCTTTTTGTTATTGTGATCATAGCTAGACTTCTTTGACTGGTATTCTGTATTAAGTCATAAGAATCTTGCTTGCTTAGACTGCAAGGTTAAAGGACCAGTAACACAAAAAAAGGGGGAATTGCTACTTTGATTGTCATGAGTACAGTTATTCCTATGCTGTATTTGTAAAAATTTGTCTTTAAAATTGAATTCCTGATTTTTTTATGAGTTCGTTTTGCCTCTCTTTTTCTCTGAGAAACTGGACCATAACTTTGAATCTGGATCCTTGGTTCTTAATTAATTAAAACAATCCAGTCATGAACAGGCAGAGAACAAGGTTTCCCATAACATTTTACTACTTTCAGTACATTTAAATTTAGCTTTAATTCTCTTTTCACCATGAACTACACTACTATCAGTTTGCTATTTTATGAGGCTACTGACCCAGGCAAACTAGAAATGAGAGAGAATTTGTTACCCTATCATGTAACTGGGTATTTTTATTAATATCACCACAATGGACTTCATCTGCATGGAGCTTGGATGTTCTCCCCGCACCTGTGCGTGGGTTTCCTCTGGGCACTCCAGTTTTCTCCCACAATCCAAAAACATACATCTGTGTCTGTCTATGTGTGTGACTGGATAGGGAAACTAGATTGTAAGCTCCATGGGGCAGGGACTAAAGTGAATGATGAATCTCTGTAAAGCGCTGCTTAATAGATCAGCACTATATAAATGAATAAATACATACATATTATTGAGCTATATTGTATTTATGCTTCTCATTGTGCAGACTCATTCCTAAAAATATCATAATAATATAAGGTATTTAGCCTCTAGGAAGGTCCCACACTCCCCTTCAAGAATTTTCTCTTGCAGTGTGGTTGATGGAATTAGGCAGCTCCTATGGAGTTCTTATTACAGGCACTTCTGGAAGTAGCCATTAGTAGAGACTGGTTTAGAAACAATGTTTTACCAGCAACATAAAAAATGTTTATCAACAATGACTGGTGGAATGATGCATTGGAGCAGGGCAAAGGGAGCCAGACCTTTGGGTTAAGGACTCCTAGATCTCAGGAATGGCATCCCCAGCTGACACAAATGTGAGCACTGTGTAGTATCACAAGAATAAGCACTAATAATGGGTGAAATTTATTGAAATCAGAAATCTGCAATATTGCGGTTCCAATATCGTGATATCGGCAAAAAAATCGGAAATATCGCAGTTCCGATATAGAAATGTCAGTAAAAATCGGCTGATATTGGCAATATCGATAACAAAATGGCCGATATCACGGATACTTTCGATTTTAATAAATTTCAACTTCTACTTCCCTCAGTACTATAGCAGAATCCGGAAGGAGATGCCAGGCCCATGACTCCTGAATGTTAACCATGGTAAGTAACTGATGCTTTCCTGAATTCAACTACACAAGGCAAGGTAAAAATGCACTGTAAATGTAACATTTGAAGATCCTAAATCAAATTGTTGTGTTGTAAAGCAGTCCTTCTCAAAGTGGTGGTTCGCGGACCGGCGCCGGTCCGCAGACCAATAGCTGCCGGTCCTCGGCAGGCTTTCAGCGCT
>WMED01024513.1:0-11210 GCA_019650415.1 Pipa parva | reverse complement strand
GGGGTAATTTTGGGTGGCTGGCCACTCCTGGGAAGGTTCACCACTGTTCCATGTCTTCGCGATTTGTGGATAATGGCTCTCACTGTGGTTCACTTGATTCCCAAAGCTTTGGAAATGGCTTTATAACCCTTTCCAGACTGATAGATCTCAATTACTTTCTTTCTCAATTGTTTCTGAATTTTTTTGGATCTCGGCATGATGTGTAGCTTTTAAGGATCTTTTGGTGGACTTTACTGTGTCAGGCAGCTCCTATTAAAGTGATATCTTGATTGAGAACAGGTGTGGCAATAATCAGGCCTGGGTGTGGCTAGAGAAATTGAACTCAGGTGTGAAAAACCATAGTTATAGTATGTTTTAACAAGGGGGCAATTAATTTTTCACACAGGGCCATGATGGTTTGGATTCTTTTTCCCCTTTAATAATAAACACCTTCATTTACAAATTGCATTTTGTGTTTACTTGTGTTGTCCTTGACAAATGTTTAAATTGGTTTGATGTTCCGAAACACTTAAGTGTGACAAACATGCAAAAAAACAGGAAATGAGGAAGGGGGCAAACACTTTTTCATACCACTGTATATAAATCCTATGTGCTAACAGGGGCAGTCATTTAACAAGAAGCAATGTGGTCTATTTGTTGGACTTCTATAAGTGTTTCAATTCTGGGATTCTGTTAAGATGTTATCTGACATACGTTTTATCCTATTTCCCTAACACCATAACAATTCAGTACAATACAAACTACATCATTTACAAACAAGAAGTTTCAGGTTAAGCTAGCAAGAAAACATGGCAACTAAATTACAATCAGCCATTCAACAGATAATTTCAAACCTCTCTAAATAAAATATTGGAAATTTGCTCTAATGAAAGACTGAATTACACACTATTGATTGTCTCAGAGCATTTAAGAAAATCTGATCTTCTTGGTCATATTATTTTACAAACAATAGCTCTAATCCTAGGGCCATAAGCAGAAACCTTTTCTACATTATGATAAGCAGTGTTTTAAAGGAAGGATTCATTGAAGTGGAATGTTATATTCAGTTTAAGTATTTGCAGTTGATAGTAAATATTCTAAGAACATGTGCAATTCTTCAGGTACCTCCCAAGTCTTCAAATCTTCAAGAAGGAAAAGAGAGACAATAATGCGGCACAGCAAATTTTTCAGGTCAGGGTTACAAAGCCAGCAGACATCGTCAGTGTCAGATACAGTGCAAAATAGTTAAAGATATGTTCATATAGAGTGCAACATGGCAGAGACTAAAAAACAAGTGCCATCAGACACACCCAGTAATAAATACAGAGCTAAATTCCCCCAATGATACATCAGTTAGACCAAGTCAACCAAGATTCACAATGCAAAAAAAAGACATACCAACAGGTATTAAGACTTAACCCAGATGCAATGTGCCAGCAGATTTATATCACTGGCATATTCCATAGCACTTTACAGTGATTAAGCATTTAACTTCTGTCTTTAACTCTGTCTTGTGTACTTTCTGTGCACAATCACACACAGAGATTATGGCCAATGAGAGGAAACCCACACAAGTACGAGGAGATCATACAAGCTCCATGCAGATGATGTTCAGGATGAAATTGAATCCCTGTACATTTCAATAAACCTATACTGTGTATCCCCCATGTGATATGCTGTACTGAAGGCCACAGATAAACAGTTGCATATGCAAACTCCAAAACTATTCAGCAGTAGTGCAGGCCCCTGGAAGTTAGAAGAACATCTCCATTAACTAAGCATGAAAACCAGCACCTAACATTTGTTTCTTGGTAGTTAAACACATTTCTAAACATCACAGTGACTTAGGTGTAGCAGAAAATCAACATTACGGGGGGAATGAAGGGCTTGAGCCTCTGAACCATTGATTATTAAGCTATCCAAAAATAGAAAACTGTGTGTAATGCTATTGTCACTGGAGGATAATTAATGGCATGTGCTTTACAATGCATTAGTATAATTTCACATATACCCAGGCTGTCAATATATAGGCCTTTCTTACATATATTTAATGTATTGCACTTATGATACTGACAAGCAGACTGCGTGCCCATCTTACTCAAACAACTAATTTATTTTAACAAAATGACATGCAGTGTAAACGTATATGTAGAACCATAGAATAGAGGCAGGTTTTAACATCTGGTTGTCTGTCAACTCCAGGACACCTGAAACACTTGGGTTCACTATTCTGCTGGTGGGCTAAATTGCTACCCACATGTAATGTGTGCCTCTCTATTCTATAATCTATTCTACCGTAGACACTAATGAAGACCTTGCAAGTTGCAAGTACCTCCAACTTAGAGGTGAAAGACCTAAGGGCTTCTCCCACAGGATTGTACACTGCACTGCTAATTTTTTTGCCTACAGGGAACTGTATACAGGACCTCCTGCAGCTCCCATTTAAAACTGCTTAGCAGCTCAATACATTCCAGATAAGCACTGGACAGGGAAGCAGAGGATCAGGACTCTTGGAAGGCATGTTTTCATCATTATTTTTCATATTTTTTTTTAGTTTGTTTTTGAATCTCTTGACTTTCCTGCTCCAGTCCTGTTACAATTGGCTTTTAAGCTTTCTTTTAATGTAGTAGGCTGCGGTTTTAGGGACAGACAGTTATAGACCATAACAGAAATGTACGTAATGAAAAATAAGCAGTAAATGCCTCAGTGGCTGTACACACGGGACTGAAAGAACCACTCTTCCCTGTACTAAATTCCTCTCCTAATAAGCTGTTCTGTGACATGTGATAGGAGGTTATTGTGACATAATATTCATGTGCAATGTTTAATAATTACAACGAAATTGCAGCTTTTGAAATAATCCCTAGATAAATAGCCTTTGTTAATCTCTTATGGACAGATGAAATGACAGTTTCATTGAGGCTATGAAGTGCATTATTTTATCAGATAATTAAATCACACGGCACTACTGAAAAGTACTATGACCTAATTTACGGAATATAATAAAAGCTGGAAAAGGGTTATTTTAATTCCGCTTTAAGCATTTTGGTTAAATCTACCTTTGCCAGTTTTGATTTCCAAGACAGTGATGTCAGTCTGTTACAAAAGCTGGAAAGCAGCTTTTAAATTCCCTGTTCATGAAATGACTGTATGACTGCTTTTGCTTAATTGCTTCCCCTTTAAATGCCACGCTACCTACCAGCTGCATACTGCTTTTTTTCTCTAGGAGCCTAGAGGGCTTTATTCATTGTTGTTTTGGATTGAATTCAAGATGGCATGAAAACATACATCATGTCTTGCTCCTTACAATAAGAGTATGGAATTACTGAGTGCATCTAATGAGTTTGTTTTCCAGATGATGTCATAGAGCAGATGCAGCCGCACTGTATAATTTCTTGGTTAGGCCAGGACAGTTCTGTCTCACATAGTTATCTAAAAAAATGTTCCTGTTAAGGGTTGCAAAGTATAAGATCTTCTTTATAAACCTCTCTGCCACAGTAGGATGAATGGAAGGAGAGAGAGATATAGGGATAAGTAGTACATAAAGAAAGAGAGACTGACAAGGATAGGGTGATGAATAAAATAAAATAATAGAGTTATCCTTGAACTTGATGTAATCTACGTAAATAATAACAGAGTCAAGTCTTGTAGAAACACATTGAAAGGATGGATGCACCAGTCATATAACTTTTTAGTGATCTGATTTTTCTCTCTGATTTTTAGAAAGGATTGTTTAAAACCAAAATGCCGGGGAGGGGCTTATTCATGAAAGGCTGGATAGTTTTGTAAAATTTCCCAATTCACATTTATTTGCCAGATTCCTATCTTTGCATGTTCAGTAAAGTCTGCGATGTTCCTGACCAATTCAGATGCTTACAGCAGTAACAGACTTGGGGAGCTCTTGGCATCGTTTTACCTGTGCGTGCACAGATAATTCACCTGTTCATCAAGCGCTGGAGTCTGTCGCAGTAAACAAGTTGGCGAGGTGTATTGTGTGACATACTCCCAGTGTGACGTCACCAGATTAAACTGGCAAATTAAGGGGCTAATGGCAGGGCTCCTACTGTCCGACTCACTGTCACACTGATGCAGCCATGTCTTCGCTATGGGAATCCTCTGTTTAGTGAATAAGGAGCAGAGAACCAGAGCTGAACTGATGTGAATTCACTTCCACAGTAGAATCCTAACTCGATAAATGAGCCCCCACTGCACAGCAATAAATATGTGCTATGTTTTATGTAATCTGCCAGTGTGGTTCTTCAAGATGGATTGTAGATAGATATTGGATGTTGTTAAGAAAGAATACATACTTTATTTAAATCTAAATCTGGGGTAGTTATTGCTATTTTAATGAAAATATGTTTAAATAGGACTAAATATAACTGTTCTAGTTCATTGCATAAACTAGCCACATCTCTAAATAATTTTGATTCTGCTAGCGCCCATAAAATCTTTGGAAAATAAGAAGCTTTTAATAGATCTGGCACATTTGTTAAATAAACTGTCCCACTCTGTGCTTATACTGCACAGAGCCAAAAAGTCTGCTTTCCCAGCTGAGTGCTAAAATTATATCTTGCAGAAATCCAGGAAATATTTCCATTAGTCACATTCCTGATCTATTTCTTTTAACAATAAAAAATGTGAAAAAATGATTAGGGCATATATCTGCGAATAATATATTTAAGCGAATGTTATCTGCTGTATGGGATAATTTGGAGTATACTAAGAGAGAACATAAATAATGTAATATCTAATAAACAAGTATACGGTAACTATTATTCTAATTAAGGTATTCTGACATTATATAACTGACTTAAAGAATGCCTGTCCTTCATGCCCCATATGATTTAACACAGGTTATTGTATGTTGTGCAGCAGTAGCCAAAGTTGTGTACAGGTTTCCATGGAACTAGACAACCTGTGACATTTCACATGACTAATTTTGGCCGTATACAGCTAGTAAATGCTGTTGTTGTTGGCAACCTTTATATCCCTAATTTGTCCATTGTGTAAACAGTGAGATAGATAATGCAGTCTGGTTAATGTTAATATATAGTAACTGTTTATAAATATAAGGCTCAGATGCTTTATTTCTCTGTTTCTCAGAGTGTCTGATACTTTCTATACACTGGAATGAGTGATTCACTATGTGAACTACTACAGTTTATTAATCCTAATTGTATATTTGATTTAAGTATATCTCTTGTAACTTTATCAACACCTTTGTGACCTGCATTTCCCAGCACCTTGTAGGGAATGACCAGTTTAGCTGAGGGATTTTTTTACTAAAATCCGAATACGTTTGTAGTTGCGTATAGGTTTGAAATCACATCTTTCTGTCAATTCCTCATGTTCGCTTATTGTTCGAACTCTGCGATGTGGCGAACACGCAATCAATTTGTGCAACTGTGATTACAATAGTTGTGCTCTTATGGAGCACTTCACATAACTTTGCATGTGTGTGTTCAGGTACTAAGCAGTGGATTGTGTCAAAGGAGCGAAAGCAACTAGGCACACTGCTCCGAATTCATCTTCAGAATGGCGAATTGGGGGGCTGATGACAGGGCTCTGCATTCTACTTATAACCGACTGACTGCGCCACACAATGCATCCCACAGCGATTGCCAATGTCCTCTTGTTTGACAAGTTTATTTGCCACTTAGTCAATAATGAGAACTGTTTTGGACTTGAATTGAAGCGAGGTGGATTCACCCTTTAGTCAATCAGGCCCTCTGAGTCTCTAGGTGCAGGCTCTCTTACATTTGGAGAATATTTTATTAACTCCTGGTAAACTAATATATAATTTATAAAGACCTGCAAACAGTGGAAGAATGTGCATACTGTGTATACTTTTATACTGTGTTCACTATGTTTAGATTCCCCAATAGGGGGACTTTTCCATTGCCAGAAGCATAGCCAGGATTGTTGCTTGGGGGTGGGATAAAAAATAAACATCTGCACTCATCAGTACCAGGTCCTGGCCAACCAAGTGTGATGTTCAGTCACACAGGGGTGGGGGTTACCAGTGAAATGGTAATAGTTCAAACTGGAGGAAACTCTTACCTGGAATGTTACCGGACTAACCTCGGCTGTTTTGGTGAGGAAATTAATGAAAGATAGACACCCAGTGATCATCTGGCCAAAGATTCACTGATCCAGTGACACAGTAAGACAGAAGCTAGGCAAAATGGAGTGAGGGATAGTTGAGTCTTTCATGACTCTGAATTATTAGTAAAGACGATACTGTAAGCCAGTACACACATTGGATAAAAACAAAGTTTGAACATTGTAGTGGCATAAAAACTTTATTTTTACATTCTATAAAACCTTTAAAAATATTGTACAAATGTACATTATATTACACCAATTACAAAACAGTGATTTCAGCACTCTCTTTTATCAAATCTTTCATAATATCTACAAATCTGTGATAAAAGAATCGCATGGACACAGTCAGTGAATCATTTGTGGGGATTGATAGGCCATATTGGAAGTCATCCTGCCACAGTCTTTATAGGACGTATTTATATACAATTGTACAACAAAACCCTCTCATTTCTTTGGTATTTTAACAACAAGTTCCATTGGCTCCTTTAGTTTATTACTGTAGGACTGGCGAATCAGGTCGACTGCCCGCTGATGTGTCACATTCTGTAAGGTTACCCCATCAACCGACACAAGTTCATAGCCAGCCTAGAAAATGCAAGGAAACTATTAATGGTTTGTTTCTGAGCATTTGTAAATATGTAAAGGATGAATGAACAGATTACCCACCATAACATGCACCCTATCATATGAAATGAATGCTCACAGGGCCAAATTCTTTACAAATTTTTATTACAACCCCAGATCCCCTACCAGCTGTCCTGACCCTAAAGGAGGTCCAGTTACATTATACATTTAGTAGAATTCCTGTTCTTTCCAGAATGACCTGTATAAATTGCAGTTTGTCCAGTGGTTAGCATCTAGTTGCAATACAATCTGGCCAGAATCTAGATACATTATGCATAGCCTAATGTCCAGCTGCTGTATGTATCACACTAACTGACATATGCAGCTGCTCTGTAGCCAGCAGTAATATGCAGTGCACATTGCCCTTAGATAAGTTACATTATTCATTGTTCATTTTACTAGATTATTTGCTCAGTGGCCTGCAATTATTTACATCACAAATAACACAGTGGCCTGCAACAAGTTATATTACATGTTTCCGAGTGGTCATCAGCTAGTTATATTATACGATGCCTAGTGGACATCAGCTAGTTATATTAGATGTTGCCCAGTGGACATCAGCTAGGTATATTAGATGTTGCCCAGTGGACATCAGCTAGTTATATTTCATGTTGCCCAGAGGCCATCGGCTAGTTATTTTACATTCCAGAGAGGATAGAAATTAGTTGTTTTAGATTCTGTCAGGTGGGCAATATTGGGTATATGGTCTCCCTTTCCTTCCTGCTCAAACACTCATGCCTCTAATTATTAGTTTTCAGTTTAGCTTCTTCTGTCTGCTCATCTCTTTTTGTCCTGCACATGCAATTATTTTTGGTCCAGCTTTTATCTTCTGTGCTGTAATACAAATACTTTACACCCATCATCACCCCTAAGGTACGTGCAAAGTCTACAAATGGGTATAGAGGTTTGGTTGAGAGACTGGCTGTAAAGCAGTTGGTATTCGACCAAATCTAAAAATGATGCATTGAGTTCATCTTTACAAATATATCAGAACACTTATCTGAATGACTGTTTCATGCATCAATTTTGTGCTAAAACAAGACACAGAAATAGCCCTCTCTTGGTAGGCATTCATAAGGATTTTAATCTGCCCTTCAATTGTCTTTGTCTTTTCATGTCCCAGCAGGGATCCATTGGCCCTTACAAACTTTGTGTGAGGATAATTAAATAGTAAACTCTGTCACTTCAGCGAAAGTGATAAAATTACACAGCAGAAAATTGTCTCTGAGAATAATTGCCAAGAGCTTAATAAGTTTTATCTTAATAACCACTAAATTAGACACATCTTCTCTGCTTCATAAAACACCCAGAGTAATTAAACCTACATGCATTCAGTAATAGAAAATGGTGGGTGGGGGTGGCTGTTATTTGTTACCACTAGACACATTTAACACTATCTACTTTAACACTGGTAAACGAAATATTACAGTGTAAGGATGAGTTCAGATGAAAGTTCAGGCCATTCATTGCATTAGTCAAACCTTCTAAAGGGCAGTAATCTCCTCCTCTACCTGGCAGTGCATATTTTAATACAAAACACAGGGACTGGTGTAAACAGACAAGCAGTGACATAATGATACATGACTCACCCCCCCCCCCCCCCCCCCCCCAATCCAAACTCCCCAGCACTACATTGTTGGCGTTAGATGTGGGTGGGACTGACTTCCATTTTCCCAAAAAGTTCATAAGAACACAAAATTCCTTTGTCCCACCTGTTATTTTCCATTCATATAATGCTGTCTCTGGTAGAGCAGTGGAATCTTTATATATGGCAAGTTAAAGGTCCAGATATCTTGGGTAATTTCCCCCTAAGACCATTTTTGTGCAGGGTTCACAGATCCAGAAAATATTTTTACTAATGATTTTGAATAAAAATTACTAACAACCTTTTATTTTTTTTTTTACTAACACCTTAATTAATTATAACATCATAAAAGATAATCCTGGTAAAAAAAACAAGGTAAAATAGTGTCAGTCAAACAAAGAAGCTGTCTAAAGAGGGGCCCTGACACACACACAGTGAACAAATGGGACAAACAGTCTTTCTTATATCAAACAGCTGCAATGGCCACGACTGACGCAGATAAGGCTAGCTGAAAGCTCACCTCATATTATATCAGATATACCACACCATACCATGTGGTTGGACATCTTTAGTCTGTTCTGTCTATTGCTGGAGGCTCTCTGCAGTGTGGGACAGTTTTGTAGTTTAGTTTTTAATTTACTGTTTGTTCCTCCTTTTCCTATTTGGCTTTAATCTATCTATGAAGCTAGAATCTTGCCTCTTATTTTCTGATAAATATCAATTGATAAAAATCTCATGATATTTACTCCGAGAAACTTCTGAAATCTCGCAGGAATAAACTCGGAAAAGCAAAACCGAGCTTTTCTAAGTTTATTAAATTTCACCCGTACATTCATTGACCTTTAGCATAATTCCAACTAGACAAGCAAGTAGGTAATCGGGTTCCCCACAAATAAACATGCAGACAAGTGTCTTTAGATCCCTTAAGTAGGGACAAAAAGAGTTAGGCTTATTGCTGATAAGTATAAGACTGTTATTTGCTGGGGGATGGTTTTAGTTAGACAGGGAACCTGGACAAAACTAAATTTGAGGCCCTATAGTTTTGCATGTTTGTGTGTTGCTAGGCATCCAATTGGTCAGTTTGATCACCTTAAATACAATTAGTAATGGGATTTGGATTAAATTTTTGCAGAAATTAAAATTTAGTTGTTTTTTTTAGGGAATTAACCCTGGGTTTGTGCAAAATCTACTATCACCTGAAAAAGGTAGTATTATATGTCGTGCATCTCTGTGGCATTCAGTTGGTGTTTTATATTTAAATTAATGTTACAGTGTAGATTAGTAAGAGGATTGCACTTTGCAAAGAGTTAAAATTGCAGCAGTCCACAATGCTGGTCTCGCCCTGGCTTAATCATGAAATCAAAAGCATTAGCTGGATTATTGTCCATTTGATCTTGTAGCAATCATAGTCATTATATAGTAGGTATGCTAAACCTGCAAGCACGGCAGAATGTACAAATAGCTGTCTGCATTGGTAATGATTATTATTACTACATATTATTGATATGGTAGGATTTACAGGCCAGCTTCACTTAGCACAAAGCAATATGCAGGCTTGTAATCAATGCAACCCTGAATAAGTGAGCTAAGCACAGTTAATTTGCTGGATCTTGCTACTTAAATGGGTTGCAGGACTGGAATTAATAAAGGGGAAAAGATTTATTATGTGCTGTTGGAAAGATCATATTCCCCATTTCCCATGTTCAACAACCATACTATAGTTTTACTGCAATCTAAATTTTACACTGTAGTAAAAAGAATCTGATGCTTGCCTCCTCATTGTGTATGATATTGACCAGTAGCAGGATCATTTGTTATAGGGATGTTACTAGACCAAAAAAGGCAGCTGTCTGGTGCCCCTAGCTATGAAAGGCCCCCCACATGACTTTTTCTCTCTCTTTATTCACTTTATATTGCTAATTGTATACATTAGTGCCTGCAGCCCTCTTCTTATGCAGTTTAGCCAGGTGGGTAAAATCCTGAATGGGTTTGCTCACTGAGCAGCCATTCTAGAGGGTCATTCATCAAATTGCAAACAGTTGTTTAGGGGTGTGAATTTGCATCCATATGGTACTTTGTATATTTGACAGCTTAATACGGTCATGAACTTACACACCCCTTCACATCATTCGCCTATTTACCAAGCATCCGAATGCGTTGAAGTTGGAAATTCGCTAAGGAGTACTGCTCCAAGTTTGACAGTTTGAATTTGCCAGACCAAAGTGGCAAAAATAGCCTGGCTCTGGTTTGGTGTAAGACAACTGTACAGTCATGGCCAAAAGTTTTGAGAATGACACAAATATCATATTTTCACATGATCTGCTGCCCTCTGGTTTTTATGTGTGTTTGTCAGATGTTTTTATCACATACAGAAATACAATTGCAATCATAGGTAAATAGAATGGATATTCTCTAGAAAAAGCGCAAAACACTCATAGTGCAAACCATATAAATTCAATAATCATTTAAAGCCCAAATGTGCCATAATAAGACGTGCAAATAAAAGAAATAATGACACCGCATGGAATGGCTGGAATGGACTCTCACCAACTTTCATATAAACATAGGCTCATATTGAGAGGAACTGTGTCTCTCCAACTGATTTTGCAACTTCAATGGAACCACAATCACCAATGGGCCAGTATATAGAAAGAGAAAAACAAGCTCCACATAGAGTAGTGACGTTTTATTTAAATCAAGCAAATAAAAAAGTAAGAAATGCACTCACAAGGTACACTCTTTGTTTAAAACATTGTAGGAATAAAATCCAATAGACAGATGCAGTTAGGAAACAGGAATTCTCCCCTTGATAAGAACAAGACCTTTTACCGTACAATTCGGTAGAATGGTGCAATCCAGGCCATGGTCCCAAAATCTCTATGTTTTGTTCCCTGAGCCATTTAGTTATCACCTT
>WMED01024512.1:0-11210 GCA_019650415.1 Pipa parva | reverse complement strand
CTTGGGAATAAGTGGTGAACAAAAAAAAAAAAAAATCGGCTGGTAGTTAAAGGGTTAAAGCAGTGTACACCTTAAATGTGACTTTCAGTGTGTTACAGATAGCAATTAGCTATCAGCTGATAGAGAGATGTAGGCTGGTCTTTTAACTGATCCCCAGTCAGTTTTCTAACAACCAGGCAGTCATTTTAAGAGGTTTGCAAATCTACTGAAAGCTATCTTACAAAACCTTTGTCTACCACCTGCTAAAATTTACTTTAAGCATGAACATACCCTTTAAGCTTAACTAGAAACATACGGTAAAATCTAGTTTATATGGTTATAGAGAGTTTATTTGATAACATAGGTAATTGCAGACCCCTTTATAAGGGGGTGTTTAGTGGGATGACTTCACAAAGTGTGCGAGGTACATCACCACATTCTCTAGGAATACTGTCGCATAGAAAGAGATGTAAATAATATATATTTTTTATATTTTTACAATGTCATTAAACATCACTACGTATCTGGTACTGTTCAACTGACTACGCCTGAATATGACTGAAGTAGTGATCCACGCTGTTAACTTCTTCGCCAAGGAAATTCACCATTTACTAAATAACTGACAAATCTGCATCTGTCAGAGTGAAACAACGCGATGGAAATTTGCTACACCTGTCAAATTTGCACTTTAAAGTGTATCTGTCACCTCAAAACTTTCATACTAATTTAGTTTGTACTTATGAAATAAACATTTTGTAAATATATACAGTATATATATATTTTAAAAAATGTACCTTAATATACCTTATATTTTAAAAAATGAACCTTAAAGTGGCGACAATTTTTTCTCTCTGTCCTTTTCCCTGTCAGCCTGATTTTTCTTTCCGGAGTCAGGTGATCAGGGCTAAATGATTAACAATATAGCTCCTCCAATCCAAAACCATAAATCACGATTTACAAAGGATTTGATTGGAAGAGCTATAATGTCAATCATCATTTATCTCCGCCCACCCAACACTCATTAGTAGAACCTAAATTACTATTAGTTTTGAGGTGACAGGTGCACTTTAATGAATAAGCTCCTAATACCATGCAACAATGTTGCTTCACGGGATTAATAACCACCTGAGATCAGCAACAAAATATTAACATTAGCCAGGGCAGGGGATGGCAAACTTAGATGAGGAGGGAGCCAATTCGATCTCTCCTTCAGTGGCGACAATTTTTTTGTGAGCTGCAAAGGGGGGGGGGAGCGCACTCTTCTGACCACATGACCTGCTGAAGGCCAATCAGAAGAGGTGTTGGAGGTCATGGGTGGGGCTTTGGAGGTGTGCTCTGAGCCAAAACAAGACGGCTAAAGAGCCACATGTGGCTTGCGAGCCGCACTTTGCCGACCCCCTGAGCTAGGGTAACCTACTCTCACCTCAATGGTTCATGTTGTACTGAAAAGAATGTATGATATCTTTTAAACCAGCCTTCTCGTTATTTTATGAATCTGCAATATACAGCAGTAAAGTAATAGTGCTATGTCTTCATTTTTATGTTCCTGAGCTGGGAGTGAAGAAGGCAGACAAACTTGATGTGGAATGTACCTAAAGCCTTTAAGTAAAATATAAGGTGTACAGGGCTGTGTGGAAATCAATCTAGTACACCTTTTGAAATTTTTCTAAAAGACAATGAAAAGCTCAGTGATCCTATGAATGGTTGTGCTGTTAGTAAGAAACAGGTACAAAGCAATAAGAGCATGCTGGCCCCTTTAAATGGTGCCCAACACATCTGGAATTCTATACCCCTTTATCTTCACCAGGAACATTCCCTCTACACTTTTAAATCCAAAGTCCTACCTTATGGAGTACCAGCACTGATTTATATGTAATATATTTTATTTTATTCTTAATTAGTTATTTATGCTTAGTGTATGTATTTATTGACCAGTGTTTCAGCACATTGTTACAGCTCTTATTACCCCTCTATCTGTGTATGTAATATCTTCTTCCCATTTAGATTGTAAGCTCTACGGGGCAGGGATCTCCAACCTCTTGTGTCAACCGCAATCTGGAACTTAAAGTGAAGTATCCTTGCGATTTTATACTTGTATTGTATAATGCACTTTTCCCATGTCTGTATTACGTATATTTGTATTGCTGAACTGTACAGCGCTGCATTAATTTGTGGTGCTTTATAAATAAAATTATACATACATACATGCATACCAGGCTTGTAGAAAAAAAATTTAGCGCTGAACAGTAGCAGGACAAAGTGATTTTTATACCAAGAGAAGCAGTTTTTCAATGCCCCACTGGCTGTGTGCTAAACAAAGTCTTTTACACTCTCTTCCCTGTTAGCTGAACACATTTAGACAGGCACAAGCTACGCCAGCAGCCAGGGAAATCACTGGCAGGCTCCATGCATAAGCCGCAACAAAAATAAGGTATGAGCCACTGGCTCAAACAATCCTGCTAATGGAAGAGGCCCAGGAAAGTGGTATGCGCTACAATGCCCAGGATTGGCAGATAGTGGCAGTTGGAGTTTTGTCTGGCAGACACAAAAACTTACTAAAAGTGTATGAATTGTACAGGAGGTTTATAAATTACAATGGCTACTTACACATACTTGTACCAGTGCAACCTCATTGGTTGGTATCTCTATAAGTATGGTACTACTGTATAAGGTTGCATTTTAATGGATTCAGATGTAGGCAGCCAATAATTCACACTTAGAAATGAGTTTAAAGGGTCAGTAGCAGTGTGTTCCCTTCTGTCTATAGTCCCCAGTGGCACAGGCCCAGTTTCTACGGTATTTTACACAATCTCAATGTTTACAGTAGGAAATTCAAGTTGTGGATGGTATATTTAAAAAAAAAAACCAGAGCAATCCAGTAATTCTCTCCTTTCCCTAAGAAAGGAAGCATGCAAACAGTTTAATTAGTTCAACGACAATAGACATCTCCTAATAGGGTAAGATTATCTTCAGCCTACAAATAAGCTAGTGTTTGCATAATTTACTGACTCCCTGGAAGCCTGCAGTTACAAGTCAACAATGCTAAGCAAGTAAAGAGAAAGGACACTGGACCTTTTAACAGACAGAAATGATCCCTTTTGCAAAGCTTTAGGGGTCTATTCAAAAATTTAGGAGCAAACAGGCATTGGTATCGTAACCTATAGCAACCAATCAGGGATTAGCTTTGATCACTTTACTGGAGAGGAATGTAACAAAGCACCTGATTGGTTGCTACTGGTAACAGCATCAGTAAAAAGTATGCACCTGTGTTTGAGAATGAAACCCTTTAGCCTTTTTTTTTTTTTCCTTTTCAGTTTTGTAGTCCTGAATGATTTGAGGTCAAAATAGATTCTTTTTAGCCCAGTTAGTCTAAACTGGATTTTGCTGTGCCCAAAATTGGATGTGTTAACTTAAAAAAAAAAAAAAACTACAATTCTGATGCCTTTTACAGAATCTGTCATTGAAGTAACCCTTAAGTAAAAAAAAAAAAAAATCAATCATTTTCATTTGAAAAATCTTACACCCCAACCAACTGTTCTTAAAAAATGTAATTATTTTACAAAACAACTCATTTAGGAAGGAACCCTAATTCTATTGTCAATAAGATTTTTTTTTTTTAGGAAGTGTAAACTCTTGATCCCATCCCCAAGGCTTGTTTCATTTCACCTGGCTAACTGCTTTTTATTGCCAATACCTTTCGAAAGCAAAAGCAGCATGGAACATGATTTGAAAAGAGGGCAATATATTGGCTATATTTTCAGTTTTAATTAGAAACGTGACCATGGATCAGTTAAGCCCAATTCACATATCATCAAATTAGGGCAGAATGTATAAATCACTCAACACGTTGTAGTAGGAATTTTAAAGGACAACAAGGATGAAAGTGCACATTTCTGGAAGATATTGTCATTGTGGGTTGCTAAGATTATGACCACTGATGGAACCGCTAGGAAAGGATGATGAACGGATGAAATACAATTCGCTACATGAAAGTTTACAAAACAAAAGCACTAATGCACAAAGGAGCGCAGACAGAATTAAAAAGGGATCTATGTGACCTTCCTCTAGGTCTCTTGGATTGTTTTGAATATAAGTGGTTAATAGAAATATGCACCCAGACTGGAAATGACTGGGTTAAATAGGAGAGAAGACTGTCTTGAAAAAAAAAAACAGAAAGGATGTCAGGGATAAGATCATAGGGAGGGAGAAGGAGGTGCTGTCAATGAGATTCTATCCTGCTTCTAAAATGTGTTCTGTGTGACAGTGATGCTCTGCCTGACAATGATGCTGCTACTAGTAACTCTACTAGATGACAGTATGTTTTTAATCATTCTTGTCTTGACTCAGTCAATGCAGGATCAACAGCAGGGCTCATTAGGACCTCAGTCCTTCTGGGGATCAACTGAGTCTCTGGCAGACCACTTGTAGTCTTCACTGAAAAAGTAGGACATAGAAGAAGTATCCTGCTATGCATAGAAACTCAACCAACACTGCATGTGTCTGGAGAGCCACAGGTCTGAAAGACCCATTCAGTGACTTTGCTGAGACCTATTGGCTCTCTAGAAAAATTCCTGTTGCTATGGCGTGAGGACAAGATGTGCAGATAAAGGTGTAGTGCGCAAATGGCTATGAGAATATAATGCTAGGTATGAGCGGATGTTCTTGCTCATATATAGATACAGTAGATAAAAATATGACATCAGTCCATTTCACTAATGTCAGTTGTGCTATTTTAAATTTTCTTTATGTAGCGCCAGGGAATTTGTACATGATGGTAAGGCCAGAGGGTAAGAAATCGATTCAGGATTCCCCTTGTTGTGAACAGCCTCAAATCAAGAAGGCAGACAGATTTTATCCTGTAAAGGGCTGCAATGTGCATATCAGCTGAAGCTGCTTTTGTACAAAATGTAAAGAAGATCAGCGAACATTTTAAAGGCCCAGTGGGTTATAAGAGCATTAAAAGCTCCGCCCATTAGCGTTCCCATGGCAATGGTGCTGTTGAGTGTTGCTGTTGCTAAAGCTAAGCATCTGAGATTTATTGAATGAGCTCTTCCTTTGCTATTTTATTTTTTTGAAGAAGCAGAAAAAAAGGCAGTTTTTTTTTAATATATATATATATATATATATATATATAGACACTGTATAATTTGGAAATTTCAGCAGACAAATTGGAAGTTAAAAAGAATCTAATGGATTTCAAGAATGAATGTAAAAAAAAAATGCAGAAATATGTATACAAAGAAAATCGTTTTCATTTAACAAAGAAAACAACGAAGGTCATGTTCCAGCTTTGAGAAATGCATTTAGTAATGTGTGCTGTTTACAACATGTTGCTGTACAAGGTTGTATAAACCCCTGGCCTAATGCGGATAGCTAAAAGACATTACTTTGGGTCAAAGTGCAGGGAACTGGAACTTTAAGACACCGTATAACTGAGAGGGAAGTCTCAGATGTTTTACATATGGACCGTAATTATAAAGGTGAAGAGACGCTGTCAGAAATGGCTACATCTGAAACCCCTCTTAGTAACGTAGTAATAGAAGGACTAAATAAGCTGATCTACCTGCTTTGGAACACCAGTACCTAATTGATTTTCTCTCTTCTCCAGATATTGCATGTGAAATAACTTGGATTATAAAATAAAAACATATCATTCTCATAGTGTGACTTTATATTTTCTAAGGAAGTGTTTTAAACTGCTGTAAACTGACACAACCATACAGAGGGCACTATTTGAAAGAAACTAAAGGCTAATAAATCTATTATGCTGCCATGGCTAAAGGTCTTCAGTACACTACTATGTATGTATATTTTTATTTATACAATGTTCAATGTGAATCAACTGGACTGACTCAGTTGGTCTAATTGCTTGCTTGCAAACACTCACATGTTTTCTACTCATGTTCATCAATGTAGGACTGGTTCAATGGCAGATGTTCTAGTGGGTCCCAGGCATGAGAGAGCCTAGAACTAGACTCATAAAGGGCTTTGACTTTACTGTTTTGTGAAATGTATTCATCATTTATTGTACCAGTCCTGAAGTGCATGGTAAAATGAAAACGTTTGTTTGTAGGTGGAGGACCCTTTAATTTGACTTCTCGGGTGGGCACTAGATATCCCAGTAGAATCACTGGTGTGCATACAGTCACCCTACTCAATATATCTGCCACCATTCATCTGATCATCCTCTTGCTTCAACTGTGTTGTGTTTAAACTAAGTGGTCCACTTATCCATGTAAATGAATATGGACTAATGCATATTATACACGGTAATCACATGTGGCGTGTTTGACACGTGACTCAGTGGGTCAAGATGTCTTTGTAATGCATCTATCTTACTCCAATTAAAAAACACACAGTTAAACCCAATCACTCGCAAAATGCAATTTCACATTTTTTTCAAGGATGCATTTTTAATGCAAGCGCAGTAAGATCAGATTCTTGCAAATGCATCATGCATTGTAAAATATGCCTATATAACTGGTTAGCTTAAAGAACTGTCACAAACAGAACACTTTGAAGTAAACCCTGACATTCCTGCTATGCATTTATTCGCTACGTATTCATAATGGTCTCTTCCTATGCTAATTTAACTTTGATCATGACTAGAATCTTGAACCTGCAGTTTTCTACCTTTTACTCCAAGTTCAGCTCCCACAAGCTAAAATTAACAGTGAAGGTTAGACACTGCTACTAATTTCTTCATGAAGATGTATGTAGAGCTCAGATATTCCATATAATTAATCATATTATCACCCAAGGCCTGAATAATCTATATCCATTATTCCATGTATGTCTCATCAACAAACAACATAAGATGTGATGGGCTGATTACATTTCTGTAATAATTCTTTTTCTATCTTTGCACTACTTATTCAGTGCAGCAATAAGAATATTGCAATTTCCTTTTAACTTTACAGATGGGCAGTTCTGCTAAATTTATATCAGGGAGCACCATTTTAATTGCTGATAACATCACAGAAGATACCAAGTTTTACAGCTATTGCTATTTATCATACAGTATCATTTTCTGATTAGGACTGGCAGAGTAACATCTAGAGAGGCTTATTCATTCATTTAAGTGAGTATTCGAAGAGAATTTTCATTACCTCGATCTCTATAATCTGGCAGTTGCGAGTTCTCTACTCCTTATTCAGTAAGTGGTTGATACCCATAGCAAAGGAATTAATGGTATCACATGCAGTTTATTGACCTCAACCGCCAAATTTGGTACTTTAATTTGGTGAGGTAAACTAGCAAATTTGATCAAGTATGCCTTGCTGAATTCACTATTCAACAGATTGAGATGCTTGATGAATAGCTTGTGCAAAACATAGCCATACTACTAATGTAAAGTATTGCCACATTTCCATTGAAAAATCAAGATAAGATCGAAAATCTCGAAATAGGAAAATATAAAAACTCACACAGTAGTCTTGCAGGAACACCGCTAGATCTTGCGCAATAAACTCAGAAAGACCTTTCCGAGTTTCATAAATTTTGCCCCAGTTTGCCACATCACAGAGTTTGATGAATGCATAAAGATTCTGACCTTCATGCGACTGTTCGTACTTTTGCTAATAAGCCCCATGAGTTTGAATTTTCGAGCCAATGAAATTGATACTGTACCTGCAGTTACCTTTCACACTTAGGGGGGGGGGGGTTATTCACCAAAGTCTGAATTGTTGCGTATAGGTGCAAATTCACCAGATAAAGATAGTCGCAATAGGCTGCTACTGTTGCAGTCGCATCTTTATAATGAGAATATTGTCTCATTATATTGTCACGGATTTGCTATGGGAATCCACTGTTTGCGAATTCGACAGTTGAATTAGCACCTTAGTGAATAATCCCCTTAATAGTATTAGCAGCTTGTTTTATTGGATTATGCAAGTGTGTGCAGTCATACCGTAGCATGCAACATACCAGAATATTTTGGAAAACAGTTGAGTGGAAAAAGTCATTAATGTTGAAAATTTCACACAAACAACTTGATACACAAGGGGTTTCTCTCTCACTGAACAGAAATAGAGCCTTTTGAATTGCATTTCTTTCAAAATCTACTACTTTTTATTCCAAGAAGTCCATAAGGCAATTAAATTCTAGCCTGAAGCATGGGTTCACATAAAAAGTCACAAGATGGCAGCCAGTGATTCCTAGTAAATTCCCCTTGTATGTAACTTCATTCAGTCACAAGGTAACTCATTGGTATATTTATTTTTTTTATTGTACTAGATTTACTAAATGTACACTATTTGGGAGGATATCTATCATAAATATTAAGTTTGGGTGTTTAAAGTGCACCTGTCACCTCAAAACTAATACTAATTTAGGTTCTACTAATGAAATAAACATTTTGTAAATATATATGTATTTAAAACAATGTACCTTTATACAGCGTTTCTCTCTGTCATCTTCCCTGTCAGCCTGACTTTTCTTTCCTGAGTGTCGGGTGGGCGGGGATAAATAATGATTGACATTATAGCTCCTCCAATCAGATCATTACTAGATTGCAATTTGAGGGATCTGACTGGAGGAGCTATAACTTCAAAACAATGTACTTAAACAATTTCCCATGTACTAACGCACATTCACTATTTGTGTAATGTTTCCAGGTGGAGCAGGAGTTAATGTTAACAGTGTTCTTTATAATGCTAACATGGCTAAAAGGGCCTCCTCCAGAATTTAGATAGATAGATAGATAGATAGATAGATAGATAGATAGATAGATAGATATATAGATAGATATTTGTCAATTCTACATATGTACATGAGCACATACAAGTATTGAAATTACGTTTCTCATCTCTCCAGCATACATGACAATGGGGATAGGAATATAAATTACAAGAACCAGTAGGCAAAAGCAAAGTGCAAATGCAAGAAAAGTGCAAGTGCAGATATCATATACAAATAGAATACAATAATACAATACAATAAAAATGGGTAATATGAGTGAAAGTGTGTATCAAAGGGAGAAAAGGGGGGGGAGGGGATGTTGAGCTTGGAGGCAGTTTGAGTCTCTGAGTACTTATTGAATTTACAAGGTCATAGGGAGTAGTGATAACAGGAGGGGAGGTTAATAGGTGAGAGAGAGGGAGGAGATAAGGAGAGGAGGAATTTGCATATGAAGCCAGATTGTCACATTAAAGGGTAACTATAGTCAAATTACATCTTTATATATGCAGTACTATACCTTAGTGAGAAACCTTTCTTCCCAGTAGATGTATAATAAATTATCCTGTTTCACATGAAACTGCACTGGAGAACTCCCGCACCAGGAAGTGTGTATGTGATGTGTACTGGCCAGTTTTCCATAAAAGGGTACCCTCCCCCAGACATTTTTGTACTACTTAACGCCTGTGCACAGATTAGCTTTCCCGAGCCCAAGTCTCTGTAATCTCTTGTATTAAAGGAATGCAAACAAAGCATGACTGATGAGGCCAAAAGATCAGCATACTGCTTAACCAATAGCAGTCAGCTTCTTCTTCTCGTGTTTAGCAGTTATATCACACACATTTCCTGGTGTGGGAGTTTATCAGTGTTGCCTACTGAATCATTCTGCTTCACATGAAACAACTACTGGGAAGAAACGCTTCTCACTAAGGTATAGTACTGCATACGTAAAGATGTAATTGTAATCTGACTATAGTTCTCCTTTAATGGATTGCATATAAAATCGGTAGAAGCATTTTACAACACTACTGATTGCATCACACAGGTCCATATTTTATTTATAAAGAAAACCTATGGTAAAAATGTTTTATTGGGTATTATGCACATGTTTTGGGGGGTTTCATTTCCACGTTTTTGGAATGGGATGTTGAACAAGTTTATATGATTGTTATGGTCTGGTGTCTATGATACATTTGCCAGTTCATCTAGATATAATTCAAATAATCAAGGTGATCTTCCCATCTAAAATCAGGGCTTATCTATATTACTTTTATGGTTTTCTACCTGAGGGTTAGAAAGACAACCTTGAGCCTTCTGGGAAATATCAATTCTGTCTCCTGATTGGATTCCTTGTATAACTAATCTCGGGACAGTTTCACTTTATTTCTAGGAGAATAATGGCCCAACAGACCTCCCTATAGGTACAGTTAGTCACACAGACATTGCCGCAAATGCTGTGAATACACTCAAAAGACAAGGAGCTGTGCAGATTCCCCCCACAAATATTGCCCCAAATACTTATCTTTAACCCACCCAAAATGCTATGAAATGGGGCTCCACTGGACCAGATGGTGAGCAATAGGCCCCTCTAGATACTGTCTAGTGGCTAATCAGATCTCTCAAAGATTGCCCACTGCAAATGCAGCAGCGTTCTGCTCCCCTCTAGTGTTGCTATTCATGCGTTGACTTAAAAATCCAGATGGGGCCAGGCACAATTCCTATTTGGTGCTCTAATTCAAATCATGATTAGCAGAGCTGAGGAGAATCAGAGCCAGTAAAAGTGCAGCAGAGCTCCATATAGCCGCACAGAGTGCTGCTCCAGTAGATGCATGAGCCAAGACCCCCTGCAATGGGCTCACTGGGATTCTTCCAGTTCTACGGAAGTGTATATATGGACAATGTAGCACCTTCCATGAGATATGACTGGCTAAAGTAAGGATTCTGTGCAAGGATTCACTCTGGCAGGATCTGGAGGTTAGAGCCCTTTTGTTCTCTTTCTCTCTTGGGAAGAGGATTTCAAGACTGATCTTGCACAGTGGAAATATACAATGAAGCCTGCACTATTCTGTCCATACACACTGCTGGAAACTATCCCAGTCCTGTGCCTTCCCGCTGAGCAACTATAAGCCTCTATACCCTTTTATCAAGAGAAAGTGTTTTCTGTCTGACTTCCTCTGTGCCGTGTTAGAAAAAAATCAATAGGCAGTACACTTAATTGGATTATTGAATATGCAGATGTTGCTTAACTCCTTTCTTGCTGCATTGCCAAGAAAAACAATACAAAGTCCAAAAGCATAAATGCAGGACACTCCAAATAATAAATGTTCCTCATAATAAAATCACATAGCTTTTTTTTTGTTTCATAAAAGTCACTTGATCCACAATTAATAATGTGCCAGTTTTATTAATACAAATAAATATTTTAAATAAAAAGTTCTTATCTCTGGAAAGTCATGTTTAATACATACATGTTATAGTGTATAGCTTTCTATCTGTATCTATCCCTCTATCCATCTATCTATCTGTATCTATCTATCTATCTATCTATCTATCTA
>WMED01024511.1:0-11210 GCA_019650415.1 Pipa parva | reverse complement strand
AGATCATGTGAAAATATGATATTTGTGTCATTCTCAAAACTTTTGGCCATGACTGTATGGCTCTATGTTTCAAAATCTACCTGTGTGTGTCCACCTCAAAATATGCATAACAAACTGTTTAGGAAATATTTCACACTGTAATTAGTGGCTTACCTAGCAATTTTTGCCACCATTATAATATTAACTTTACCTCAACTGTAGTTTTATAGGTTTTTAAAAGGAGAGAAGCTCTAGTTTCAAGAAATGTCCAAAGCTTAATCTCATTCTCCCAGGTCACTGGGAATTCAGAATTCCCAAGTGTGAAGATTTTATCAATGGCGTGATCTCCAATGAGGTGCTCTTTCAGTTCATCTACAAAGAAATCAATGGCAGAAAAACACAAGTTATTCTTTACATTTTGTATCACCATTTAAAAAGATAATATGTCAAAGGAATATGAAAATAAGATTATGAAATCAAAATCAGTTGATCGGGGAGAAATCTGTTTGCCAACAAGGGGATTGGGAAGGAAATTTTCCCTTGCGCCAAAGCCACATTGCTATCATGTCTGTTATTGTACTTATTGATTTATTAATTTGGCATGGCAGCTATTCCTACATAGTACTGGTAAAATGATTATCTTTGAAGCGAAAGTCATGATTTGGATTATTTTGAGTTTATTTTTCTTCCATGTGGTTGCAGCTATTTTTATCGGTTACCATTTACAGAAAAGGTATAAATGACCACATAAAATAAAGTAAGAATATCAATAAGAACAGTGGTAATGGCAGCAACCAAACATTGGATATGACAGGTACTGCACTTTGAATTTAGATTTGTCTAATGAAACTATAAAGATGAATGTATTAAAGTATTTTTACCACTGCTACCCTTTAATCAAGCAAGGTGTTTCTGACAAAGATTACATCTATCACTTGTCTAAGCCAATTTTCTTTTATCGTGTCAGCATTTATAGGTAAAAAATATATATAAAAACGATTTCTCAGTTTTCCTTTAAAACTAGAATATATGTATTTGTTGCCATTAAACACAGAAAGAAAGTTAGTGTGCCTTTAATTATACAGCTTACCCTCAGTCATACAGAAGACTCGAAGAAAAGCCAGAAGCTGGGCAGATATGGGAGGCTCTGTGATATGTAGTGCAAAAACACTTGAGCTATGAGCAAACAGACACAATTATTACAAAGTGCATCCTGGATATGCTATAGTAAAACCTTTCTTTAAATTGGTGTACATTGCAATGGTTTCCTCACAAATATTAAATTCGTGGATTAGTAATAATGTTATTAGTTTTTGTCTCTAACCCAAAGACATTCCCCCTATTTTATGTTATGTTCAACCACACACATACTTCTGCTCTAACTCTAGTTGTTGCTCCTCCCGCTTCCTATGTCCTGGACACAGAAATCGCTATACCTTTCTTACAGGTTCTAAATGCAGCATTTGCATAGAGGAGAATTTTGAAAATTTGAAACGTTACAAAAACTGTGCTCAGGGTGAATAATTTCACCTATGCAAGTACTTGGAGAACATACAAACTCCATGCAGGTAATGTCCTTGGTGGAATATAGTAACATAATGATTATTTGTGTGAATGAGAATTTCATGTAAAAATTAACAGTTACAGGAAAAATGGCTAAACTTGATTTCTGTCTCCAGTGCCATATTGTATGGCCATGACGAGTTATGGTTATGGCCAGTATATTGCTTTCTGTAGGCTGTACCAAACTAGTTTACAATCTGCTACATGCAAGCATGAAAAACAAGGAACAGTATGTGCATTAAAAAGGAGAGAATATAATTTAATCTGTTCGTCTTTTTGGCATTATATCTTTGTCCTTTGGAGCAAGAGTGTTAACAAAATTATAACACATAGAAAGCAATGATCTCTTTACTTTACGGAAGATTCAAAAGAAAATGTAAACCAACACTCATGGTCGAAACAGAATTTCTACAATTTAGATTCAAACACTGCCCATAGCAAGACTATATATTCTAACTACAACTAGGCATCTATTAGTTAATAATCCATTACTGTGCTTCCTAAGTCTAATTTGCTTAAAATTAAGCAAACAAGCAATCACAAGAAATGTACAGTAGAACTGCCTGTTAGCTAAAACAACCCCTACCACACCCTAATACCTTGTATGTATTACACTGTAGCTGTATGTATATGCAAGTCAGGAGTATGTACCCTAGGAAGCTTTTATTACAATATGAGCACTGATCTCAGTGCTTGTGCAGAAGCTGCTCAGAGTACATTTACTAAATTAGTAACAGTAGCATGGTGTAAAAGGACGTAGACTATAAAGGCTGCATTCTTACTTATTACATGTCCATCTAGGGAAAACATCACATCATTTATTGCAGATGGCTGCATCACTACTGCACAATTCCAAAATTTAGCATCCCAAGTTAGAAGCCAAGCCTTGGCAAAATTACACTAGTTCTTCCCTCTTAACAGAGAAATCAAGCTAGAAAATGACTACAAAACTATTAACACAAACAATAAGGACTCATACAGCTCATTCAGCACAAAAGGCCAAGCCCATCAATATGATTTTGAGCAGTAGGGATGCACTAAATATACAGCGTGAGTCAGACTTTTAGTCAATGATAGAGAATGTGACTCAGTTCGACATTCAGCCAAAACCAACATCATGGATTCATAAATCCCTAGTGAACACCTCCGATTAACCCATTTGGAGCAAATTAAAAAGGTCTGTTCATTTCCATGTTTCCTCTGTTGATGGCATTTTTTCTTTTTTTTTTTTACCAAGATTTTAACAAAAAATACTACTAATCACTAAAGCTTACTACAGTTTGAAACAGGTCCACCAAGGAATATGTGTATCACTTACGTTGGGATGCCAGCACGGGCTAGGACTTCAGCCTTCATGGCATACAGCCTGTCGCTTTTACTGACGCCCAGCTTTATTTTAACTCTGTCATGCAAGTTATTTTCAAAGAAGAAGCCATTGTGAATAACAAATTCTGCATTTGACCGAGTGCCATAAAAGATGTATATCTGAAAGCAGGGAATAAGAAGAAAAATAAAACACTAAGAAGGTCTGCATATGTTTTATGGAACAAAATGAAATCTCCACACTTGTTCTGTTTATCCAACTGTAATTGAGAAATAATTATCTGCCTCCTACCCCATAAAGATTATTGTGCAGTCTATGCATTAACAGTCTGCTTTTTCTTTCCATAGATGGTGATTTGTACAAGCTTGTTAGGGAAATCCTTTATCTGTGTTGAAAAAGAAATTCTAAATAACAGCACCAGCCATGTACAAATTACCTTTCAATGTCCAAATGAACAGAAATGTATAACTTGCATTAGCTTAATCTACTCCCCATCATGACACTTTATTTTGCTAGTATACCCCTTTTCAACTGCGGGGTTTAGTTTTCCTTTTAGTTTTGCTTAAACTGGTAGTACATGACCATATTTTCTGGACCACAAGACACACTTTTATGGTAAAACATGGACTGTGTCTTATGGTTTTGTAGAAAGCACAGAAAAAATTGTTGTGCTATATGCCCTGAGGGAAACACAGCTAGGAAAAAGCTGCAGCTAGCAGAATTGCTCCTCTATGACACAGACAAGACAGCTTCCTGATTGGTCAACTGGAATCAGGAAATCCTACCCCTACTAACAAATCAGAAAAATGAACTGCAGATTTCATTATTTGGTATTTTTTTTGTTTTGTTTTTTGGGGGGGAGGGGGGACTGCAGCTCTCCCTGCTTGCACAAACAAAAAATTATTTTCTACTAACTTGCCACCCCTGTAGAGGAAATGGCATAGCAGCAGAGGATGTCTGGGGGAGAATGCTAGAGCAGCAGAGGCACCACAGCATATATAGTTTTAATGTTTACTATCACTATATTTTCCAGACCATAAAGATGCACATTAGATTGTCCTTCTAAATCTAAAAATCTAAAAGTCTGTGGGGGGAAGCCTCTAGTCTCTATACATCTGATAACCTAAAATAAGGCAAGGTCATAATTTTGTAGATGCATAGATCATTTACATGATCTTTGATTGTGCACACGGTTTGCTTTTGTCAATGAACTTTTAAACAAAAGCTTCAGAAGAAACAAGCAATATGGAAGCTTCCAACACAGTGACACAATTGTATGGGCAGAAAAATAGCAATTCTTTTATATCTTACATTGTATCTGAAGAAATAATGTTATCAACATAGAAATGGTTTTATTTATGCCTTTAAAAAAATTCTTATCTTCTATAAAATTGTGTATTTATGGGAATAATGTGATAAACATTCGGGTACTATTTTTTCTTGTATGTTTCCTTGTGCTTATGGGCTTCATACTACTGTCCTTCCTGATTTGCTTTATGAATTCTACGTAAAGTTTCAGAACATGGACAAAACAAGTTTAAAAAAATCTGGGAGGAAAAAAATAAATAGCGTACCGCATTTTCCGCCGTATAAGACGACCCCCAACTTTTCCAGTTAAAATATAGAGCTTGGTATATACTCGCCATACAAGACTACCCCTCTTCCAAAGTAAATCCTGCTTGGATTGCTCAGCTCTCCCTGCCTGCCCAGCCCTCCCTGTCTCCAAAATTATCAGAGCACTACCACACTGTGCTGCCCCTGCAAGCCCCTTCCCACACTGTGCTGCCATCACAAGCCACCCTCCCATACTGTGCTGCCATCACAAGCCCCCCTCCCACATTGTGCTGCCATCACAAGCCCCCCCCTCCCACAACCTAACCTCCGAAGGAGGGAGGTGCTATCATAGTGATCGCCCCCTCCTTTTCCCTTTTCCTACCTACCTCATACGTTGCCCGGCTGTCTGTGCTGTAGAGATTAGCACTACAGCATGTCTTCTCCCCTGCAATGATTAAACTTCCTGTCACTCACAGGAAGTGACATCATTGCTGGGGGAGGAATGCTGTAGCGCTCATCTCTACAGCACAGACAGCCGGGCAACGGAAGAGGTAGGGAGAGGGAAAAGGGCATACCCAGCGTATAAGACGACCCCTGACTTTTGAGAAGATTTTTAGGGGTTAAAAAGTCATCTTATACTCTGGAAATTAGGTAGATATAAGAGGGGCCAGCAGTGCTGAACAGAGAGTGAAAGGGATGAGAGAGAACTAAACATATGAAATGTGTAAAATACATAGTTGTTTTAAAAAACAAATATCCAGTTGGTCAAAACAACGGCCAAAGAACTAGATTGTCTGCAAATTTGGCTTTCCACACAGAGTAGCCAAAGTTGGCTAGTACAGTTACTCAGACAATCGGATCACTCATAAGGACAACAATGTGGAGTGGCCTTCCGATGACCACATGCATGTAGAAATAAAGGCCATCTGCTGACCAAATCAAGCAGCCTGAACAATTAAATCTGAATTATTATAGGTTAGGATGGTTGTTTTTCAAAGAAAACATGGACTGACAACACATTAAAAAAAAAAAAGGGATTATATAAAAACTTAGGCAAGGATAACTTGCCATAAAAAGACAAAATAAATTTCCTTCTTTATACAATCTGTTTCCTTTTGAAAGAAAATGATTATAAAACAGAATGAGATAAATATAAAAGTTCTAGGCAAAAGCTATGTGAAATTTAATTTCTATGCATGGTGACCATTAATTGTTTGCAAACTGGAGAAAACAATACTAACACATATAGTTTATTCACTAAAGTCTGAATTGTTGCGTATAGGTGTGAATTCGCCAGAGAAAGACAGTCGCAATAGGCTGCTGTTGTCACAGTCGCATCTTTATAATGAGAATATTGTTGCAGTCAAGACTTTATTATGGGAAAATTGTCGCAACTTTACAATGGGGAAATTGTAGCAGATTTACTATGGGAATCCACTGTTTGAGAATTCAACAGTCGAATTTGCATCTTAGTGAATAACCCCCTTAATGCTTGAAAGATAAACCTTTAAAATAAATTCAGAATAGCTTCAGAAAACGCATTTTTAGATAACACCTACCTGTTCACCAGAATTAAAGTCCTGTACTGCCACACATTCACAACGGTCATCTTCTAAATTGTAACCAGTAGTTATCTAACCAGGAAAAAAGTAATGAATAAAGATTTCAACTCATTAGATACTATTTTACCTGAAGCAAGTTTGTCTTTTTAGATGACATAAAACATTAATGAAACTCATTCAATGAGCTGCTCTGTTCCACCTGACATTGACAGGTTTGGAATTGAATATTTTATGAAATCTAGTGGGAATAACAAATACCCAGGACTAAGAGCAGCAAAACTGTATCCCCGTTCCACACCTGCTTTCTTGTTCAAAATGCATCTCAATTTTCTAAAGCATCAACATCAAACAGTGCCTGAGAGGTGCAAAAAGTAGCTGCAGTTTACAAAAGAATGCTTATGCATCCTTGAAACTAAACAGGCAATTGAAGCAAATCTGATCAAAGTGTGCATGGAAGTCAAGGACCATATATTTTTATGCAAATGTATTAAATGGTTTCTGGTGTGTCAAAGCAAATCTATGGAGGTTCTTTACTGGCAGACCCTTTTTTTTTTTATATCTGCAAATGCATGATTACTTCTTAAAATATAAGCTTATTAATAAATTCACATTCTCCACACTGAACAAATCATTTAACATCAGGCTTTAGCTAAGTATGTAGTGATCATAATCTTGTTTTATAAAGACTGAAAGTATTGCTTAAAAACCACAGACCTGTATTACCAGTCAAATATAAAATTGCACCCATATTAATCTACCCTGTAGGCTGTATGCCCATGATGTAGGTATTGTGGGTCAGATGCTTGGCATTACAAGAGGTGAAAGATGACCCATGGGAAGATTGTATTCCACTACTCTACTAAATAAAATTATCCATCTGAACAACAAAATATACAGCCTTGTGCTATATTTTAGTGTAGGCCCTAAGAGTCCTTGTTACCAATGTGATTTTTTTTTATAAGTGCATTGTTATTACTTGCTTGCTACCCAATGTTATGAAAAGTGGAGTGTCAGCAGTAAGAATGATGCCTCACATCTTTATTAGCCAACTGAGAGCAGTTTGAACTTCCCAGTAACTACGTCAATCACCTTTCCAGCCATTCCCACAACTTATGCTCAAAACATGTTTATAGGTAGGTACACAACAAAGTGCTTTGCGGCAAAACTGGAATAAAAAATGTTTTATTTGTGTGAAAAGAAGTAATCCTATTTAAAGTTTCAGAATACAATAAAGTATACTATGCAATGACTACAAACTCTAAGAGATTAATCAATAGTTGGCATAACCACCCTTTGCATGTAAAATTGCATCAATCCTATCTGGTATGCTGCTGTGTTGCTTTATACATTTTTTAAATAACTCAGCTAGTAGGTTGTTCCAACCATCTTGGAGAATGTACCTTTTCTTATGCTGGCTTCAGGTGCCTTGTTTGTTTGGCCTCTGCAGGAAATCTCAGAAAGCCTTGATATTGAACAAACATCTGCTTCAAAACACCTTATTGTTCTTTTTTTGCCAGATTGATCTTTATGACCTTGGCCTTGTCTGAATATGCATGCCCCCAAATACCAGCATGCAATAGACTTTCCTGATGGCAGAGGACTGCCCTTGGATCTTGCTGCTTTATTCACTATAGGTATGGTTAAAGAATGGTCTTAGCTGTCATTTTCTAAACTTGGGTTCTCTTTTATCCAGGTTCTTCTACACCTGTTCACATGATTTAATTAACCAATTTGGGTCAAACAAAACAGACTTTGACAGTTTAAAAAAGTAAACCCCACCTGTCTGCAGTTTCCTTACATTTCCTGCAACCTATTTGCAATCAAACATTGCTTAAGGCATTTTTCTTCTCTTAACACCACCCCCCCCATGCAATCTCTATACCTCTCTATGGTCACTATCAAAATTTCTTAGAATTTTATAACAATTAATGGAATTTTACTGTGATTGGATATGTACCTTTGTGTGGATTTGTTTTTTTTTTGCAGTTTTCAAAAACTGATTGCAATTTTCCATTAAGAATTTTTTAAACTGTATTTGACAATTTCGAACATGTTCTCAACTTGAAGACCATTGGTTTTATACAATTCATTTGACAGCTTCATAAGTTATTTTGGAGCTAAATAATTACATGCACCAGAGGATGTGCAACGTTGACATCACAAGAGAAGTGGTTCCATAAAGGTCTTTCTATTCAATATGCAGCACAGCACAACTATTGCATGTAAAGGACTAGTATTTTTATTTAAAAATATACAACTTACCAACCCATTGGTGTGGTTGCACATATCCCACAATGGGATTAGTGCCAGAGTAACTCTTGATCCATCTTCAGTAGGAATCTGATTCTGTCTTGTCATGACAGAAGAAACTGCCCACCTGGAATAAACATGTAGATGGGAAGTTTTTATACTAAGTTTTTAGCTCAGTGACTACCCACCTCCAGGTGGTAACAATTTGTGATTTTGTTGACTAAATGGCAACCAGCACTGGAAATCCAGTTAACATATCATAGCCACTGGGAAGGGTCTAGGATCTTAAGTTAACTTTTACAAGTTATGTTTTAGTTAGAGATCAATCAACAACCAACAATGCCCAAACCATAATCTCTTACGTACGAGAATCTACTTCCAACTAATAAAGTGCAATAATATGCATCAGTGCGGTTTACGTTTAAAAAGTCATATCAGTGAGGGGGTAAGTTAAAACATCAAAGTGAGGGAGTCTGTCTTTACAGCACCTCCTGATACTCATCATATTAAAAAAAACAAAAAAAACGGAAAAAAAAAATGACCAACCTGTAGTCATCAAAAGTAAAGGAATCCTTCAAGGGTAGTTTGCTGGCATTAGGATGAGTCTGAGACAGAAGAAGAAAAAAAACACAAAGAAGGAAAAGGGAAAACAAAAATCAATTGGAATTTCATAATTTAGCTTTATAAAATATCCTAACAAGAGCCAAATGAAACAGGAGGCGTCCAGCAATGTTACACAGGGATCAACGTGCTATTATGTTCCCATACATCACTGTCAAGTTAATTTGTTGTGCCCAGCAGCTGCCATTAATCTGTGTCTTCATATTCTAAAACTGGAACGCAAAGGCATCACAAATTTAACAATAAAAAGGTGGTCAATCTAGAAAGGAAGCAGCAATCGTGTAAACATATCAGAAAGTAAGCAAGGATTAATTAGGCACCTGTCTGCCCAAAGGGATGGAATAGCATTTTAGCAATTTTTTTTGAGAATAGATAATATATTTGCTTTAACAAATGTATTTCTATTTTTCTTGTGTGTTAACTTTATTTTTTATTAAATAACAATGTTTGGTTGCCTTAGATTTCCATATAAAATGGAAAAAAAAAGAACAAGAATAATAAACAGAAATGTAGAACAAATGAGATAGTTCTGACATCAAAGTCTAATTCTAAAATGGACCATTACCCCATATTTTGCTGTAGAAAAAAAAAGTAATCCTTCATCCTTGCTTACTGTCATAGCTTCTAAATGCTACTCCCATGAGTAAATGCTTCTCAGATCATCATGGGATTTGTAGTCTTTCTCCACATGCCACTGTGGAATAACTACAATTAAGTACACATTTTGAAAACAGCAGGGATTAAAAAAAAAAGTGGGAGGTATATGCATACATTTTCTGCCTAGTGAACATACAGCTGCATAATTTTTGTATTCTTTTGTTGCTTTTTATACAATTGTTTAACAAGAAAAAAACCTTTACTTCATAATGTAACTATAGCTTACTGCACTTAATAAAGATAGTTCTGTAACCTATAATACTAGGGCACATCCTGCAGCCCCATGCCTTTATATGGTTACAAAACTTGAACATCCTCAAGGTAGGGGGTAGGTTATCCCCACTTGCAACCATTGAAAGGCTTCTGGAAAACTGGTTTAAACCATTTCCCATAGTGAGGAGACCAGTAACTTTACAGTTTATGTATGGAGAAAAAAATAAATGCTTTCCAGCATAAGAAAAATGTAACAGTTAGATTATCATATGTATTTTATTAAATAAAATAATAAAAAGAGCAATAAAAACAGATTTGATAAAAGCTCCTGGATGTGCAAATCAACTATTCTTTGTAAAAAAAAAAAACAAAAAAAAAAACCATGAATTAAGGTTAATGTCCAGTACTCCGCTGCCCGAGACTTAACCCAAATTATCTTTCTCTAGCTATGTACAGTTTCTTTTATGTCAGCCCAATAAAGGATATTATGAGCTTTGTAGGATGCAGTTACATTCTTGTTATGCCGAGAAATGTAATCAAACACTTCTTACAGAGCTTACAATAAAAAAATAAAACCCCTTAGAATGTGCTGGGAAGCCTCTAAGCGTTGTTAATGAAGTCCTGTGTAGAATGCAGTTTTACTCTTGGTGCATTAGCATCTCAAGTGCGAGGCAATTTATCATCCCTCACTGTAATGTACTCGCTGGCACTGTGTGGAGGACAGTAGGAGATGAGGTAAAAGTGGCTCAAACTATAAATCAATTAGAAAACAAAAGACTGAGTTCAGTGAACAATTTGAGGAAAATTATACACTGCAAGACTGCCAACTGGGTGGGAGATTTCCACTGGCTTCTCCACCTTCTCAGCCCCTCAGTTTAACCCATTTTACTGTAGCATTTGAAAAATCAGCCGCATTTAAACAGTACAGATTATATAGTTTTATAAACTTAAAGGACCAATGACACCCAAAAAAATAGAAAAATTTCCATTTGGATTTGTCTGGCAATTCTTCAAATACAGCACTTGCAAAGATGTTATCGTCAGAGTTGAATTCATGAATTTTATTGCTTTTTGTCTGGTTTTATCTTCAGCGATAGTAGCCATGTTGTTAAACAGAACTCAACATAACCCCACTGTTTTCTATGGTACTTTAGATAACACATATTTAGGCAGTGTGGCCAAAAGCCCAGTTTTTAAAACTAAATATCACACTTTATAGTGTGATATAGTGTGCTTAATGCAATATTGACTGAAATGACAACCTTAAAAAGTCAAAAACCTTACATTTTATTTGTCTGTACTACAGTAACTGAAGACCAAGACAGACCTCTTAAAAGCTTATCTATCTAAACTGACTGTTAGTGCAACCTAGTATTGCAATTCATATATATATATATATATATACACATAAATATATATATATATATATATATATATATACACAAACATATATATACATACATACATATATATACATACATACATAC
>WMED01024510.1:0-11211 GCA_019650415.1 Pipa parva | reverse complement strand
GGTGGAACTTGCACTATTGGTGACTGACTAAATACTTTTTTCCCCCACTGTATATATCTGCTGTATTTTCCTGGAAGCTCTCTCACTTCCTCAAACTGAGAACTGAAATCATATTATTTGCTCCCCCTACTTGGACACCTCCATCACTATTGACAGTGTCATCCTCACCCTGCTTTACAGTCTCCCTGCTTCAGAAACACATTTGATTCTTACCTATCATTTATACCACATATTCCTCAACATTTCCCACATTCTCTACCTTTTTACACATGACACAACCAAAACTCTCATATATACTCTCATTATTTCACAACTTCATTACTGTATCCCTCTACTCATTGGATTACCAACTATCCCAACCATGATCCCTCAAATCCATACTTAATGCTTCTGCCCAAATTATCTTTCTTCCCCATTGCTCCTTTTCTGCTTCTTCCTTCTTAGAGATACCCTGACTATCACTTTAGTCAATAAGACCCTAAATTCCTTCAACTTTGCTTTTGGCTGATCATGTTCTATACCTACTCATGTTTGGGCCAGGCACATCACTAAGTCAGCAACACCATGACTGGAAACATACATTGTTTATTACTGGAGCTACATAGCTAATGCTGTTTCACCTCTTGTTCCCCATCTCCTCTAGTTTTTAAGTTTTCCTTTTGTGTCTTGTCCACTTATTTAATTATATACTTATAATTATAATATAATTCTGAATAATTATAATTATATAATCATATGTATTTATTGTCAACAAATGTCTGTTTCAAATCTATTGTTCAACACTACAGAACATGTTGGATTTATGAATAATAATAATGTGCTGCAATTAGTACATTTCAGAATGCTGCTGACAAGCCCATAGGCAATCTAAAACACTTTTATATTGCTGGGTATTTGATGTGACATACATTAGAGACCTATCTTAAAGTGAACCTGTCATCTCAAAACTAACACTAATTTAGGTTGTACTAATGAAATAAATGTTTTTGTAAATATATACAGTATGTATTTTTAAAAATGTACCTTTATACAGTGTTTCTCTCTGTCATCTTTCCCAGTCAGCCTGCCTTTTCGTTCCCGAGCGTCAGATGGGCAGGGGCTAAATAATAATTGACATTATAGCTCCTCCAATCAGATCCCTTAAATCACGATCTAGCAGGGATCTGATTGGAGGAGCTATAATGTCAATCATTATCACCTGACCAAGGCTGTCAGGGAAGATGACAGAGAGAAATGCTGATTAAAAGTACATTTTTTAAAATACATATACTTACAAAACATTTATTTCATTAGTACAACCTAAATTAGTATTAGTGTTTTGCGGTGACAGGTGCACTTTAAGCATCTGTGGACAACTGTGGTTACTCATCCTGTTTGGATAGTGATATCAATTTTTTTTGGACCATTTTTCCCTGCATATAACACCATTGAGAATGCAGCCACTGTAGTATTTGCCTCACAAAGAAATTTTACCTTACATCGATCAACATCTGAAGAATCTTTAACAACAATTGACACATTTATAACAAACTTACAGTGGAGTATCTCTAATAAGGCCAGGCTTAGAGCTCATGTGTCAAATATTTTTGCAGTTTAAAGAAACAATTCACTTTACGATTCATTTTAAATTATAGCAATTAAGTACTTTAATTGAAAGGTTCCACAAAAATAACAGAAACTGGCAACATGCAATTCTTGTGAGATCTGTTTCATTGCCAATCATATTTCTCCAGGGAACAATTATTCCATTTCTTTGTAAAACAGTTTGGAAATAAGATTTCACATCTATAGTTTATTCAACTTGCATTGTTCAATTCAATATTAAATAGTAGTGTGCACACATGGGTGTTTAATATGTTATCAAATCAAGTGTTATTGATCTGTGCGAGGAATGCAATTTCAGAACAATGCACTTTTTGTGATATTTACATTTAAAAGTCAAATAACCCAAGTAATTATAAAAGTGATGTTTTTGCTATTGTGACTCTGCTAATGCAGGAGATACACTTTGTATGTGTATATAAGTATTACTTTGAATGGCTGGAGGTGACCCAGAGAAGGGATGCCAATCCTCAAAGTAATTTTCAATGGAAATTTTATTGAAATTTTCTGACAACAAATATATTTTATTGACGTAAATGGGCAGTGTGATGGCTCAGTGGTTAGCACTGCTGCCTTGCATTGTTGGGTCCTGGGTTCAATTTCACCCTGTACTTCATCTGCATGGAGTTTGTATGTTCTCCCTGCTCTTGTGTGGGTTTCCTCTGGGCACTCCAGTTTCCTCTCACAATTCAAAAACCTACATCTGTGTGCCCCTGAATAGGGAAACTAGATTGTAAGCTTCACGGGGCAGTGAATGATGAATCTCTGTAAAGCACTGCATAATATAGTAATGCTATATAAAAATGAATAAATACAATTTAAAAGTATTAGTTACATTTATACGCTGTCCTTATATTTCTCAACTATATTATGTTATATTAGTTTTAAGAATCAGTTGGGGCTCAGAGATTGTTAGTAGGTAATTTCTCTATTTTACCTTATTCCAAAATATTTGCTAAAAACATTAGGTATAAAATGGTAGGATGACTGTCATTTTTATTTTTGAAATTTTACATTACATTACATTTTTTGATAACCACTTTTTTATACATGGTTTACTACAAACATAAAATTTTCTTTTAAAATTGTGTTTTTCTTATTCTGTCAGCACTGAATAAACAAAATTAAATAGGTAAATCAAAGGAATCTTCTGTAGACATTGAAATATCATTAAGTCAGTAAGTCCTATATGGACAATTTGCATGTTAACCCTTTGTGTAGTGAAGTAAATAAGGCATGTGTATTGTAACTGTTCTTAAGCACAGTCATTTCTAGTGCTGTCAGACAAATAGTAGCAGTTGAATATTCATCGCAAATACGTGTCTTATAGTAAACTGATGTCATCTTCACATGGATATGTTTAAAGAATACAGTTTCACCATAACTATATATTGAAAATGAATGACTACATATTGGAAATATGAATTATGAAAAAGTACAAAGTCACAATTTTGTAGTGTTTTAGCTGCCAGCATTGTTCCTGGAGAATAGCAGCATAAGGTGTAACAATTGCTCTTACATTTATTTCAATGGCAGACAATTCTTAGCTCATGCTGCCACTAGATTTTTAAGACATGTATAAAATGCTGCCAGAATAAAAAACAGGAACCCTGTTCCTGGAGGTTTAGTTTTTGGGCCAAAACATGCTCACATGCTTTTAAATGACATGATATTAAAAGGGTATGTAAACCTTGTCTATAATAAGCCCTATTTACCTATTGTCAAGCTATAAATCAATTTAGAAACCTCTAACTCACCTCTTAACTCAGCAGAGCTCAATATCCCCCAGCAACTGCTTTAACTCTGTAAACAAGTTCCGTGTATGGACAGTGTAGGGTTAAAGCCACACCCGTTCCTCTCTCTGGCTGACAGCACAGGTAGTTGGACAGGTTTTAAATGCACATGCTCAGGATTATAAACAGGCTTTTTAGATAAGGAGAGGGGGAGAGGTTTTCCCCACAAGAACTGCTCTCTGTATAGTGTGATGTCACTCAGGGGCGGGGCTTACCGGAACTGCACAGAAAGAGTCTGTACACAGAACGGGAGGGGGAGCAGGACTGTTTAAACAAGAGGCAAGTACTACTGATCCCAAAATCATTTTTACATTGTAATGTTTAGGTATTTTTGTATTTCTTTATAACTACTTTGGTCGTAGAATACACAGTTATTTGTTTGATATGGTAACATGCTACATATTTAATTTTATAGTTACAGTGCTGTACGTTAATATACATTTTGCGATATTTAATAATCACAAGAAGATGCAAACCTGCAGTTTGGATCTACATGTGGGTCAAAAATGGAGAAGGCCACAGTGACAGTGACATGGCACATGTGAATGCTCCTACAACTAATTGCCACCATCACCATAGAAAGGACAGAAAGTGCTTTATGCAAAATCAAGTAAAATGTGCTGTCTGCCAAAAGATGACTAATTTATTTATAACTATAAAAGAAGATGGTTTTGTCTGATGAATATAACAGTCTGATTAGTGCCCTGTTTATGATGGTTTGCTTTTCCCCATGGTTATATTGACAGGGTTTATGGAAGCTGTAAACTGAATGAGCTATCAGCTCCAGCAGCAGAATCATGATTTATGGGTAGATATAACTGCACTCAACTCTGAAACGTTCATTAACATCATCACAGATTTCAAAGGACAAACCCGTTCTATCTCCCTAACTGTTGGATTGAGTACAGAAGTAGAGAAATAATTGAGCTGAGATAATTTACCATCCATAGATCACTTGTGTAACAAACCTCTCCGGCAATAGGGCAATTAACCCTTTTGACTGAGGCACAGAACAGTGGCCTTCCCCATAATTTGGGCCAGGAATGTGTGACTTGCCTACAAGTGTTGTCTGGTAGAGAAAAACGCTTACTCATAGCATATCAGTGTATTTTAGCACAGGGGACAATCTGTAGAAATAGCCATCGCAAAATACTGACATTTATAGCTTACCTTTCTTTTCCCAATGTATTACATTCTCTTCTTTAGGTTTTCTGTGACTTTAATATTATAAACTATCTTATGTACAGTAAATACATTGATTGTTTTGACAAAAAATGCAATTTCTTGGTTGGAATAATGACCCATATCTGGTTTCCAAACTGTTACTAAGCTGTACCTTATTTTCACACGGGCTAAGTCATTGGGGCACTTTCTTCATTAAAAAAAAAAAAAGTCAGACAGTGATACACGTCTCAGCAAAAGCTAAGTAAGACCAGTTATACAGCCCTTAACCTACAGGATAAAACTAAAAGTGACATACTGAAGCCTCAGAATGCCATAATGCAAATACTGCATATTTCCATGACTCTAGTTTAGTTATGCTCTTTGACTTAGACAAGGCAGGATGTTGAAAGTTCCTCTGTGTCACTGGCAGTACAAGAATAGCTAGTAAACTGTCTGCAAGATAGAAGTCTTATAGATCATAGGTAAATTTCTATGATTGTCATTTTTTAATAATTGAAAAATCAAAAGAATTGATTTAACTGGAGTCACTGCAAAAAAAAAAAAAGAATAGCAATTGCTAAAAATGGTAAGAGTAATTGTGTCTAAAATATGACTAATTCACAAAATGCTTTTACTTTGCTCCTGAATCAGACTTTTTAAACAACAGTTTTTAATGCTGTTTATATGTCAAAAATAGTAGGGGTATCAATTTTATTGCAATGTACACATTTTTAAACCAACTAAGGGGGTTATTTACTAAGGTGCGAATTCGACTATCGAATTCACAAACAGCGGATTTCCATAGTAAATCTGCTACAATTTCTCCAATTTTTTAGTTAAGATTGCGACAATCTTCCCATAATAAAGTTGCGACTGAGACATTATTCTAATTATAAAGATGCAACTGCGACAGTAGCAGCCTATTGCGACTGTCTTTATCTGGCGAATTTGCACCTATACGCAACAATTCGGACTTTAGTGAATAAACCCCTAATTCTCAGAACATGGACTCACTCACTAAAATACATTTATTTTCAGCTGTTAAAGAAATATTTTTTTTTCATTCATTTCCACTGTTTTTGATATATTTGAATTGAAGAATTAATTGGAATATCAAAAACTGAAAAAGCATTAAGAAATAATATGCCAAAAGTGGGGGAAAAGTCTATTGTATGAGAAAAAAGTTACTCTGAAAAGGCAAAAAATTAGCAAAACACCAAGAGCCTCATTGACTAAAGTGCAAATATACCTATTGAATTCACTTTGCTACAGTTTGAGTTGCATCGCCAAAATAGATGCAAATTCACTTCTCAGGATTGACTAAGTGGACGATACACTTGTCGAACATGTGGACAGTGGCGAACGCTGTCTGATGTATAGTGTGGCGTAGTAGGATGAGATACATTCACAACTTCGCATCACTCTGCATTTTAGTCAATAGTAGAGGTACCTGTGCACACACGTATGCAAAATGATGCGAAGTGCTCCGTAAGTTCGTGACTCATGTAGTTGCCTGAACTAGCTGCATATTCTCCACATCACAGAGGTTGTTCAATAAGCAAACATGGGGAAGTGGAGAATAGTCGCAAATTCGCAGTTCAGACTATTTGGACTTTAGTCAATGAGGCTCTGTGTCCCTTATAAATATGTTCCCAGATTAATACTATTTTTTTTTTTTTTTGTTGATAAGCAGCTAATAAACATACTGTAGTTTTGTGCTTATGTCTGTTACATTTAAAAGGAGCTCTCAGGAGGTGTGTACCTCCCAGAATGTCCATTCAAATTGGAATTGGAATAACTGTAGACCTATACAAGGTGTATGCTGTTATTCTTTAATAAAGTTGGACTCATAAAATACACTAAAAGAAGGGCAATAGGTTTTTTCTCAGCTCTGCAGAAAGCAGGTTTTTTTTATTCAAAGGGGAATGATGGGAAATTTGAAGTTACATTGTATCATAAGATATAGGCCTCAGCCTGGATAATTTAATATCATCAGTATAAGTAAAACAGTGCCAGAGTCCAGGATAGCACTATTACTACTGTGAGAAGTGTGGGGCCTTCTCTGCTCTCAGGATTCCTTTTAAAGGGGGCAAGTGAAAACAATGCCTTATAAGTTCAATTCTGTATATACAAACACATTCTGTCCCAAACACATCTGCTGAAATCAGTAAAGATTGATATTGATAAATCCACACTTTGCACTGTTTTCATTGTGGTTCCCCTTCGATCGCATACTGATATTGTAATTGACTGTCTTTTCTCACACAGAAACTCAACCGAAAGTGGCAAAATGTCCAGACCAACTCTATAGGAATTAATTTGACAGGATGGTTTTGTAAATTGGTGAAAACGGCGGTATTGGTATATGTCCGATATTTCACCAGCTTTTCCAAGTCCAAAAAGGTTTTGGCTTTTATAAATACCCCCTTTATGAGAATGCTTGGTAGAAGTTTCAGTTTACCCTCCTGGGTCTGTTGGGTTGTACACTAATTTTCTCCCAGAGATATGAACAGAACGATAAAAGCTTTACTCACTGAACAATATGGAACTATTCTATTTAAACTCTGCATTATTTTAGATTTAACACACTGTTTGTCCACAGCCAATGCTATGTGCAATGAAATGATTTTTTTTTCTATTTCTAGTATCCGATTCTGCATCTTTAAACATACTGCTAGGGTGGATAATAGTAGATTTACATCACTTGTTTCTGCTGAAACTACACAAAACAAGTTGTACGTAGCATTTTCTTAACCTCCTTTGATTCCTCTGAGATTTATAGCTGTGATCTGAACCCTGAGGTCTCTTAAGGGGACACTATAAAGGCACTTTTTTGTTCATTTTTTGCAGCTTTTACAGATTTCCTTGTATACTTTTATCATTCTAATGTTATCCTAGTGCTATCACTTTTCCAGTGCTATATTCAACATTTCTAGAAGTCAGCACTAAAAAATAAGAGTAACCCCCTAACTCCAATTAGCACAGAAAGTACTACTAGGGATGGCTATTAAAATATAGACTGATGTAAATGTAGACAAAAAGTGTGGGCGCGCGTGTGTGTGTGTGCGCGTGTATGAATGCTACACATACTATAAATATTACAAAGGAGAGGCTGACACATGAGGTAAGACCAAAGCACAATTACCATTTCTAGCATGTGCCAGAGAAGAGAGCAGTTAAGCTTTTACATCTGCATGCATATATATGTTTTATACACACACATATATTTCTCCATTTCCTGGCTGTACAAGTCCGTCTTTCTCATTATTCTGCATCTATAGGAGAAATATAAAAGTCTAGGATATTAGCATTCTGGCATGCTTGCTAAATTAAGAACAGCATGCTTTTAAAGCTACCTTGCCAATAAACGAGGCTCGTTAACTGGCCTTACACATATTGAAGCATGACAAAGGGACAGCTTTTAATAGGTAAACTGTACATCCTGCCTCACATGTTTTGTAAGACTGGAACTGCAATTTCTCCTGCTTTCTTAACCCCTGTGGTGACACAGCTCTGGAACTCTCCATTTTGGCTTTTCTTTATGACAGGAGTTATGGGTCTATCTAAGGGTCTAAGTGTGTTTGATTTTCGTTTTAAATGTTCTGAATACTTAACGCCACTGAAATCTGTGAAACTGTAGCTGATGAAAATAGGATTTATCCAGCTTAAGACAACATCACTGCAAAATACCTACTGTTAAATGTGTATGACAACAAGTGCCGTTACAATTATCTTGTTTTGCGTTGCTGACAATCAAACACTTGTATATAAGACAGGTGGGAAAGTTAAGGCAAGGCTAAACTTTTGTGAGTCCTCAAAGAAGCAGTAACAACAGAACAAGGAAACTGTTATTTAATTGATTTATGGTAGCTTTTCTAAAAAAAAAATCCTGCTTTGAAATTGAATTTTTTTATTTTTTTGCATCCTTCTCTGCTAGTTGTAGCAACAATGGCCTTTTTGGGGCACTTGAATATTTATTATCTAAAGACCTGGAAACTTTCTGGGTTTTACCCTGAGACTGAAAACATAAAGCAAAGCAAACACCAGCTGTGGTTATTCACTAATGTCCGAATTGTTGCGTATAGGTGTGATTTTCGCCAGATAAAGACAGTAGCAATAGACTGATACTGTTGCAGTCGCGTCATTATAATGAGAATATTGTCGCAGTCGCGACTTTATTATGGGAAAATTGTCGCAATCTTGACTTGAAAAAATTGTCAGGACTTTACAATGGGGAAATTGTCACGGATTTGCTGTAAGAATCCGCTTTTTGAGAATTCGAAAGTTGAATTCGCACCTTAGTGAATAACCCCCCAGATCTCCAGGGAAATCCTCAAGTTCTATGGTGTAATGTCTTTCCCTGAAAGTCTACCCTGTCCCACCCAAACCCCACCCCTTCTTCCCTAGAAACTAATGAAATCTGCTCAAATCTGCATAACCCAACCCCCTTTTATGACATGGTTTGTATCATTAAGCCCTGCCCTAGGCCTCCTGAACTAGACAAAGACTTCCCATGTATGAATATCTAAAGATCCATAGGAAACAGTTGGACCAACTGGACCAGACTAAGGCTAGGTTCACACTAGCAGATGATGCGCATATGTTGGGTCCTGGAAAGCTGTGTGTCACATTTTGGCCAGCATATGATATGCCGCGCCGAAAATGCAACCACATAGGAAGTGCTTTGAATGCCGAGGGAGTGCTTACACTGTCGCTGGTAAGTACAATATAAAAATATGCTCAGAGTATTTTTCTTTTTTTTTTTTTTCACACTAGCGTTTTATGCGCTGAGCATAATACGCTAGTGTGAACCTAGCCTAAAATATGGCTGCAGCCACATGGAGGAAACACAATTTCAAAATAATAGAATTAATGATTTCAATTTGAAAGAGAATATTTTTACCGGTACTGTGAAGGAATAACTGTCACGGCAATCCAAATTGATTTTTTTCTTGTGTTAGTGGTTCTTCAATGCCTGGGGCAACACTGGTTATTGCAAACGCTGCATTTTTAATGCTTGTAAATGCATTGAAACAGAAAACAAAATCTGGCAATGAACATTTGGGGCATTGATAAAAATGTGCTAAGCAACAAGCATTACGGAATGTTAAATGTATTTCTGGTTAAACATACATCTCTTTCTCAGCTGAGCCATGTTAACAGTTGGTCTGCTACATCTAGAATACTCAGTCTATGTACTATCAGTACAATATGGGACAGAACGACTTATTTTGGAGACAGTGTATGGAATTCTGTAATGCTGTTTTTAAAGCAAAGGGGGGCGCAGTGTAGGGGATCAGCATGGTGTCTGACCTTTGGCTGGTTCTTTGCTGTTTACTCAAATTGTCATTTTTCAATGGATTTTCCCTTTTTGACCCAGCCTAGCAGAAATTTCCTGTTTGTCATATTTTCACTTGTAGTCCAGCAAGAGGTTATTTAGGCACTTGTTATGCACACTTGGAAATAATAGCTTTGAACAGTTTTTTTTATAGTTCACAAAAGCACAAAGCATGGTTTCTTTGATTTCCTTTGGTCAGAATTGATACTAATGTGTTCCTGAACAGGGCGTTGAACATGTTTATACGTTGGATGTATATCTGTTCTGTTCAAGGTGATTTTATGCAGTAGGTGTAGGCTTCCTTTCCTAGTAAAATCTATGTAAAATACCTTTCAGATGTTTGCATCTGCAGTTTCAGCACCAATTATCAGTTTTTTGTTTTACCTGTCGTTAAACCAGTGTAAAAGGTGTTTTAATGATCAAAAGGATCATAACACTGAATTTTGCAAAGGGATTAACAGCCATTTTATTTGTATTATGCCAAAACAGTTTTTGTTACAGAAAGGTCAGTGTAGCTCAGTTAATGCAATTTAGCTAACTCTTTGTGTAGTAATCAATTTGCTTTTGAATAAGAAAAGAGTAACTGACAGATTTGTGATACCTTTGTGGTGCTATAAAATGTTTGATCGAGGAACAAAGTGAAAGCAATTTGTGAATGAATCTGAAAGGAGAACTAAAGCCAAAAAACAAAATAACATATAAAACTTACCTGGCAGTAGATGGGAAGTCCTCAGTATTGGGTGAACTGAGTGGCGAAATCATCACAGCACATGCCTGAAGCAGGCGTGATGACGTTGACACCGCTCTGCACCGTCAATGCTTGTCAGGAGTGGGAGCCAGAGCACAGTTTCATAGCTATAGCGATAGCTATGAAACTGCCATTGTTCTTGAAGGTAAGTGATTCGACTGCTGATCAAAGTGAGGACTTCCCATCTAGTGCCCAGTAAATATTATATTATGTTATTTTGTTTTTTGGCTTTAGTTTTCCTTTAAAGACAATTTAAATTTCCATCTTTTAGAGTTACACCTTTTTAAAATAAAGCCAACTTTCTGAATTTGTAGTTGACTCTAGAAGTGTAGAGATGCACTGACAGAAATGTATTGAGCTAGTTACCGATACCATAGAAGTAATTGTAGATTTTTTCTGTTTTCTTATCACATCATTTTCATTTAATTATTGTGAGTTAAATGTAATGAAAATGTTTCAAATGCATTTGGTATAGTTACTATAATTCAGTATGTGCTTCCAACAATTATGTCTACAGTCATGGCCAAAAGTTTTGAGAATGACACAAATGTTAATTTTTACAAAGT
>WMED01024509.1:0-11211 GCA_019650415.1 Pipa parva | reverse complement strand
TGCTGTCTTGGAGAAGCCTACTACTGCAAGTAAGGTGTGAGGGGGCATCTTCTGCTGTCTGGGAAAAGCTACAACTGCAAGTAAGGTGTGAGGGAACTTGTTCTTCTTTCTGGAAGAAGCCTACTATTACAAGTAAGGTGTGAGGGAACTTGTTCTTCTTTCTGGAAGAAGCCTACTATTACAAGTAAGGTGTGAGGGAACTTGTTCTGCTTTCTGGGAGAAACCTACTACTGAAAGTAATGTGTGAAGGGGCATCTTCTGCTGTCTGGGAAAAGCCACAAAAATAAGTAAGGTGTGAATTAACTTGTTCTGCTTTCTGGAAGAAGTCTACTATTACAAGTAAGGTGTGAGGGGGCATCTGCTGCTGTCTGGGATGTACAGTTCACTATAATATTAAGACTATCTTTAAAAAAAGGATCAAAGGAAGAAGGAACAGCAATTTAAACAGTCTTCTTCACAGAAAAAAATTCCCTTCCAAGACTTAATATGGTTGAACTGATCAAATATTTGATGTCAAAATGAAGGATAACAATATTCATTATAATATCAAGTAGAATGTTATTCATGTAAACATAGTCTTGCTAAGCTTTGCACACCTCAGAACCTGGCTTTAACTAAATCCGAGCACCATCTTTATGGAAATATTTTTGTTTTCACAGTATTCATGCAGGTTTCACCCCAATTTAGAGACATACTGGAAGTGTAACAGGTTTGCTGCCTAAGATGAGTTTAGCGTATGTTTATATGCCAGTGATATAGAAATTACATTGTAGGATTCACAGCGGCCCACCATGTGAATGGTTTAACTACAGAATCTCTATAAAAGATAGATAATATGCTAGGGTTAAAATAATAAAGAAAATTAGTAATCTACCAGAATGAGCTAATGTGATTACTACTATTAAACTACTACTATTAATGTGATTACTACATTATACTACTCTGGGGTATTCATAAATAAAATGCATAATTGATACAGAATATGAATATTATAAAAGAAGGGTTGTCCAACTTGAGACCACAGGACATTAGGCCCCCAGTAGCTTTTATGTCCCCCATCCTTTCAAAGAGTTTCATGCATTTAGTATGTATAACATCATCTTTATATTGGGATCTGCTCCTCCCATCATTTAGTTGGGCATGCAGGGATTCTGTCCACCAAGGCATAGCTTTCTTGTTTACTGAGCCACACATATGTTGATAAAATATCATCAACCCTAGCCTGTGCATTATTATATTTAAATATATGTGGAGAAAATATCAATGTAAAATTGGCTTATATTTGCTCCATGTGTATGACATTCAATTCATCTCATGTTTAGAACAGGTTACATAATCTTCATTCTGCAATTTTATATCTAATAATCATTAGAACATGTACTGTATTTTTTTAATGCAGCTTTTTTACCCATAGTAATTCTAAGTTTCTTATAGGTATTATTATTAAGAATTGGCTAAAGTGGGGGAGTGGCTGGAATGTGGAACATATGTAGCTCTCTGGATAACAGCCCATAAACACAAGTAAAAGACTCTAATCACTGCAGTTAAGGGACAAACTAAACCCTCTTGGTAAATTACAAGCATGGGGAAACACAATAACAAATTAAAGCCTGAAACAGCTACCAAATTGGGACAGTTTGTCTGAGAGTAAAATGGTCAAGGCTCTTCAGGTAAAACCCCACCACCACCTCTGCAACATATGGAAAAACCACAACAGCATAACAAGCCATCTTTACAAGAAATTCTAGCAGCAATATAGACTACTCATACATCTCTTACTGTCAGAATAGAGAAGATCAAGGTAGATGTCTCCCTGCTTAGGCAGGACCTGCAAATGGTGAGAGAAAGAATGACAGCCATTGAACAAAGACTGAGCTCACTCAAAGATTTGTTGCAACCATTACCGGAACACACCTGATGAGTACAGCAATCCCAACAGCAAAATATATTGTGCATAGAGGATATGGAAGATAGACAGCACATAACCACCTTCATTTTGAAGGTATGCAACCTGAGGAATTTGCCAAATGCTGGTTACTTGACATCTTTGGCATTTTGTGGTGGAGATGGAGCAATGAGTGCCACCGAACAAAAGGCCACCAGGCACACCACCGAGATCCTTCCTTATGAAAATATTACACTACAAGGATAGAGATGTAGAAACAACACAGTAATTTTGTTGCTGTGAAATGCAAACTCCAAGAAAGCCATGTGAAGTACAGCATACTGTTCCCATCCAACTCAAAACCATGGAGGTGGGTAAGTCATTTTATAGATACCCCTAGTGCTGCAATGCAATGGCTGGAGGCCAGAAACTTAGCAAGCCATTAAGTCACTTAGTACACAGAAGTTACACAGGTAATTACATTGAAAACACCAAAAATAATGAGAATCTTCCTTACTACTAAAAGACACTCGTTCATAAGACAATAATATGCAACTTCAGGACAGCACTACTGTTATTGCAGAGTGATAGAGGTGGCTCTTTGATAGAAATTCAAGTGATATATTTGGACAGTCAGGAAAATAAAAAATGGCTGCCTGGAAAGGCACCCCTGGTGAAATGAAAGTGATAACTGCAACCTGGTTTACCACTGTTGGAAATAATGATCAAGCAATGGAAGACCAATAACCCAGCCAGTGTCAAGTAACAGAGAAATCCCCGTACCTAAGCTACTTCAGAAAATACCAACACTGCTGAATAACTTAAGAGAACTGGTTGAGGGATCACAAATGCAATGCTCATGATTTGTGGAAGGCCTTGCAGTGTCTAATGTGATTTAAAACACATAGATTTGACTTAAACTTAATGTGAAGTTGCTGTTGGGTAAATGTCTAATGTAACAGCAGTTCTGTACATTCTATTTTCTGTGTCCACAATGGGGGTCCATGAAACCAGTCACAGATAATAGCACTCTCTTAGTAATAAGTAATATAACACTGTCAGTTTCTGTACTGGTTGCTATAGTTAGAGCAGACACAGTCTATGAGTGAAATGGAGTTGGCATTGTATAAGCCTGGAAAGCCAAATGACTGCATACTGTGAGCAACCTAATTATATGTAGAGTTAATCTGATCTGAAGTTCAGTCAGAGTAATGCAACTAAAATCATGCTGGAGGTATATATAAGAGTCACTGGCACTGTTATCCTATGCCCAATACCAGAACTAGCCACCATAAACTTTGGATGGGTGAATGCATTATATTAAGAACTTACAAAGCTGCGGAATCACAAGGGTAATGGCTGAGAACTTAATACATGAAAAGTATAATAGTTAAAGCAAAATTTAATCATTAACCCTAGCTGAAACTGTATATAATGTCACTGCTGCTTGTGGTGTCAATTTCTAGTTGAATGGTCATATGGCATCATAATTCTGTACAGTGTTTTTTTTGTACAGTCAACTGAAATTATATTTGAATGGAAGCTTTTAATATTTCCATACTGACGGATATAATTGAAGATATTTATAGTTCATGGTTATAAGCCCAAGTATCTATCTATCTGGAATAACCCTGGTACTCTACAGTTGACTTAAAGGAACAGTCCAGCCTGATTAATAAAAAGTAATGTGTGTTGTAAATGCATAATACATTTTTTTCTAATATACTTAGTCAGTCTTTTATGTGAGGAAAGGAATTAATTATTCCATCTGTGTAGCAGTACTCGGCTCCTTATGTGTTTACTTTCTGGTTGGATTCTTGTGTCACTGACACAACGGCATCTCAGGAAGGTCAAAATTAATAGTTAATGAATTACCATAGGTAGTTACAGTACTTACAGCTAATGGTGTATACTGTCAGTAGCAAGCGCTGATATTGAGCATGAGAGAGAGACCAAATCCATATAAAAAGAAAGTGAATGTTTCAGCCCTTTCTTTAACAATTGCTTTTGCTGGGATAACTACACCTTTCAGAATTAAAAAAAAAGCAAAAAATAGGTGGATAACAGCTTAAAGGTTCTGATTGGTTATTTAGCATTATCCAGCCTGTCAGTCAATTCCTTAACACTAAACAGGAAGTGGCTGAGAGAGGGAAGGAGCTTCAGTAACAAACTGGTGCTAAATTGTGAAGGGTGGAAATAAATAAATAATTTCTATGACAGAAAGCATTTATTTAACTTTTATTTATCAGTACCAAACAGTCAGCAATTAACTGTTGGTGCCTAAACTGTTCCTTTAAGCTATGGTTAACCCAAGTACCATAACTAAAAGTATGCTGCAGAATAGGTATGAGCAGTTACAGCAGCAGTTCTCAACCTAGGGGTCATGACCGAGTCAGTGGTTGAATGACTACTTTCCAGGAATCACCTAAGACCATCGGAATCGAATTCTCAAACAGCAGATTCCCATAGCAAATCCACGACCACAACAATATTCCCATATTAAAGTCGCTACCGCAACAATACTCCCATAATGAAGTTGCAAATACAACAGTAGCAGACTATTGCGACTGAATCTTGATATTGGGGTTGCCGAATCACAGGGAATTGTACTAAAAAAGTTTGTGACAATAAAAAGGTTGAGAACCACTGGGTTAGAGCAGTTGCTCTGTACTTAGTGCCTGAACCAAACAACCAACATAAGATCAGACACAATTGAGAGTGCATATCTACTATTAAGCACATACAGGAGATGCAACAGTGGAACCACACAGCAATATTTAGCAAACTGCTATATAAGAAAAATATAACAACTGAAGTGAACTGCACTTAATAACTTCAGCTGCTTGGATATATCCAAAGGATAATCAAATAATTGGGGCATAGATTGTTGAAATCAGGTTGGTCTTTCAAGTCATAGCACTACACTGCGATTTGCCACGTGGATAACAGTGGTTACCCATTTTTAATAGAGTTTTAGTATTTCCATGTTAATTGGTACAATTAAAGGAGACCTAAAGTTAAAAAATAAAAAAGACAGTTAAAATACTTACCAGTACCTTATACTGAGCCAGTTGATTACAGTCACAGCATGAGCTATGCTGTAATTAGCCGGCTCTTGATGCTTTCCCCCGGCACCTCCTGCACAGCGTGCTGGCTGACTGAGAAACCAGCGCGCAGCTCCTTCTTCTCCTTCAAAGGCTTCTACATCATCACACTCATTGTGGGGAGCATTCTCATTGGCCCCCACAATGAGCGGGATGATATTTAAGCCCTGTAACACCAGTCAGCCAGTGCTGTGAGAAGCATCAAGGGAATCATCACAAATTGGCTAATTACAGCACAGCTCAAGCTGTGACTGTAATCAATCGGCTCAGTATAAGGAAAGTATTTTAACTGTTGTTTATTATTTTTTTACTTTAGTTCTCCTTTAAGACCTTGACGATTCAGGTCCAAAGTAGCAGTGTCATCAGCTAACTTCAATTACGAGCAGACAATGTAATGTATATGTGATAAATAGTATGTTAGCTTGAACACTTATTACACAGATATTATGCGGAACCTTGGGAAAACCAGGAAATACAGGCCTGATGTGAAAACGGGTTCATCAACAATTGCATGCTGGTATGAGAACCTCATGTACATAGTCAGCTTTATTATTATATACAACAGTTTGTCAAATGATAACTATTGGAATGCAATGACTCACAGAGTTGTTAGATTAAATTCTTTATGTGAGCCACAGATATCTCAGAACATTATACTATGAATGAGATAAGTATATATTCAGTTACTTCAAACTGTAAAATAATGTAACTAAGACTGCACAGGAGGAGAGATGGGAAGAGAGATGATGTGACTGAATTATTATTGGGTTGGAAAAGATTTTCAGGTTCACATGGAAGTGTGGCAAATAAATTTGTTTTGCCAAGAATTCAGAGTGATCTATTATATTAATACAATAAACACAGAGATATTATGTGAATCAGAGCAGGAAGAGCTACTGGGGAAGTAAACTATATAGTGCTGAGTAAATTTTAGGCAACAGTCTACCTCAGTTAATAGTTAAGTAGTAGTAAAGGGATTAAGGCTCACCTAGTTGGGGGTTGGGGGATGGGCAGGGTGAAATCTGTACAAGTTGTAAATTGCTAGTTAACCTCTTTTTTCTTGTTATTTTTCTTATTACTTTGGAGTTTTTCTTTTTTTTTACTGCTTTTATTGTGGTCTTGCTAAATTTGTCAAATTCTTGGTCTGTTACCCAGAATAGTACCCTCATGAACCTCTTACACATTAATGCAGATGAAGGAGACCTATTGACATGGTCAGACAGTCCCAGAATCATTTTACCAAGAAATCATAGCTGATGTAATAAAAATCTCCTGTAACGTTCGGGGTCTCACCTTAAAGGTAAAATGCACTTTTGATATTACAATATGCCAAAAATATAATCCACATATCCTCATCCTCCAGGATACACACTTGGTAGGACAGAGATTGTTGACATTGGATACATCAGGGGTGCCATGCAACGTACTATTCTTATTCTCAGAGTCTCTATTTCTGTATAAGAAAAGAAAAATTTTCCCTTTACCTTAAAACCAATACACATCGACCAGTTTGGCAGGTTTATTATTCTATCATGTTCAATAGATGATATTGCATTAATACTGGTAAGATTCTATGTACTACCTCTTTTATCAATGAGGATAGTGAGGAAACTATCACCAGACCCAGTACTGTTAATAGGGGACTTTAACAATGTAGTAGATAATACCTTAGACAGAATGCCAGACATGAATACCCCAACACCTACACTTAAATCTTGGATCATGGCACATGGATTGCAGGATATCTGGTGATGGCAATACCCAGCTGTGCATGTGTACTCATGTCATTCTATATCCCACCAGTCTTTCTCAAGAATTGACCTAGCACTAGCAACAATAAACTTACATTAAAAAAAGTCAATAAAATAGACTAACTTCATAGAATTGCATCAGACCACTCTCCATTTCACCTAACAATACAGCTCTCCTTGTTTGATAGTGAATTACAACTTTAAGATCTTACTCAACATACTGGCCTATCATCAGGCAAAGGTAATTACCTCATTAATACACCTTGATTAAATGTATGAAAACCACAAGTATTAATCTGAGATATCTATACCTCAATTTGAAAGCCTCTGACTCGGTAGAGTGGCTGTAACCCTTGACCTTACTTGGCAGGATAATCATTTTCAAGATTATCTTTTTGCCTAAATTTGTATATCTATTGCACAACACCCTGTGACAATACCACTGAAAATATTATTTAAAGTAGAGGTAACGCTAACATCAATCTTATGGCAGAATAAAGTTCCAAGTATATCTAAAATATATCTAAGGATCATATTGGTCTGGCCCTCCCAGATATTAAATTATATTATCTAGCTAGTCATTTAGCTTTTATCTATTCATGGTTTAACTTTGATAATAAAAATCAGGTGGTGATAATGGAGACAGTTTGCCTGCAGCCACTGTCAATATTGCCCCTTTAGGAAAATAGTTACTACAAATACCTCTTGTTGCTACTATGGTAAAAAAAACTTGGGACTATGTTGTTAAGATGGTTAACCCTTCCAGGTATCTCTTGTATCTCCAGATGTGTCGTTATGAAATAACTCTAATTTAATTTACTTTAAATCATTTCCCAATGCAGCATTTTGGACTCGGGGGTGGGGAGAATAACAGATCTGATAGGAAATGATGTTTTTAAGACAAAGGAACAATTGGCAACTGTTACCAAATTCTACTAACTACAACAGTCCAGAGTACAGGAAATGCTAGGAGATTCTGGGAAATTAATGCACAATTATATTAGATACTGCTAATTTCTCAAGAATACCCAGTGGACCAAGTTAAGACAAATTGTGTGTGTGTGGGGGTGGGGGGACATGTGTCTGACCTGGAGGATGAGGATTGGGATGAAATTGTACTAAATGTAACAAATGGTTTAATAAGTACAAGAAACATATTATTTGCAAACAAAACCATAGCTTTACATTGGATGGAACCATCTTTTCATGCCATCTGTTGATAATTGGCATTATTTAATTCAATCACAAACACCTTTGTATAGGTTAACTCATCTTAGCAGAGGAACAATTTTGACGAAATATGGAGACCTTGGTTATAATGATTTACAAAGTAAGGTACATATTATGCAATAAATATTGTATATCAGTTATGGAGCAAGTGAATGCAAGAACACCAGTTTATTTTCTTTCTTTATTACACGTTGATGTAATGTTATGTTGTATGTAAACAATAAAACAAAATAAAGACTGCTAAAAAAAACTAACAGTAAAGTACTTCTTTATATTCCTCCATGACAATTAATCTGTGCAAGTTAGATACAGTAGTTTTAATTTGACACTGCATCGTTTGCACCAATAATGCTGGTAATTTCTTACAGATGTTCATTTATTAGAATACTCAGCAACAGGCAAAATAAATATTTTGAAAACCCTAATTTTCTTACCTTAAATTATTTAAATTACAAAAATGCCTTAGGAAAATGTCATAGTCCAAATGTAAATCATACAAATGCTACAAGTATAAAAACAAATCAGAAAGTCAAATGAGATGAAGTGAATCCTACCCGAATTCTCACCAATGAGCAAATGAAAAACAGTCTATGCCATGACATCAATATTGTCCTCAATTAGCAACACATTTGACTTACACAGCACAGACTATGGGGGTTATTCACTGAAGTCTGAATTGTTGTGTATAGGTGCAAATTCACCAAATAAAGACAGTCGCAATAGGCTGCTACTGTCGCAGTCGCGTCTTTATAATGAGAATATTGTCACAGTCGCGACTTTATTATAGGAAAATTGTCACAATTTTAACTTTAAAAAATTGTGGTGACTTTACAATGGGGAAATTGTAGCGGATTTGCTATGGGAATCTGCTGTTTGCGAATTTGACAGTCGAATTCGCACCTTAGTGCATAACCCCCCAAAGTGTATTTATACAGAGACACATTCTTTCAGCTTTCCACCCAATGCATTGGCTCTGCAGTGAAAAAAGTATCAGGTTAAAAAAACAAAGCATCATCCTTCATTTCAAATTTATCCAAACTGGGTGAATCATGCAGGAATCTCAAGCCTTTTTATACACATTCCTCCTCCTATCATTTTAGAAGATCAAAATTAATTGGCCAAATTAACATAATCTTACATATAATAATTTAGCTTCAAATTATCAGAAGCTGGATTTCAGTCAGACACATAGAGTACCTAGCAGGGTGACTGATGTCTTGCATTCAACAGGGAGAACTAGCAAAGGCTTGAATTCATACTCATTTAATTGGTCAGTACAGTTCCATTCTGACAATGTCTGCATGTGACAGTGGCAGAGTTGTAACTATATACTATAAATGAATGTTGCTGTGTTTTTCTTTTAATTATTCTGTTAAAAGCTTGTGCTTTGATGTGACTTGAATCCTAAAGAAAATAAAGGCATGCAAATCTGCATCTGCCAGAATTGATCAGTTATATAAAGAATATATTTGGCAAACTTCATATCAGATAATTTGGGATAAAAAAAAATGGTGGAGTTTTAATGATGCCAGAGTAGCTAGCTCACTTTAATCTGACCTTGGTCTTTCATGTTTAGAGCACAGTAACTGCACATTGGCAAGGTGACAACTGGATGAATGGAAGAGACAGATGGTACCATTTGAGGTTGGAGTTCAGCAGAATGATCAGCATCAAGATAAGGACAGGCGTAGTGCATAGAATTATAAACATAAGGACATGGTACACAAACAAAAGGTCAGTATGTTAAATTCAATAAAAACACAGCAGCGCTTCTCATGTGAGTGAAGCAACCAAAAGCCACATGCAGAATTCCTTGAAAAAAGTGTAAATTGATTTTGAAAATCAAACTAGTTTATATCAGTGGCACAAAATTACACAGCCTTATTAAAATCCACTAGCCTTTTCTTTAAGGCTACAAAGAGTTGCCTGACACCATTACTAGACATTTAAAGGGACTCTAAAGCCTGTAAATTAAGGGCTTGCTATTTATTGGCCACCTATAAATAAGTTCAACAAGCATTAAAATGACAGGTTTAGGCTTACCGATTTTGCAGAATGGGCATAGCAACAAAAAAAAACAAACACTTGGCGCAGAGGTTATCAGGTAATCCTAGACCCCCCTCTCTTAGACAGGTATTTAGCTCATTAACTGAGCAGGCCTCCCCCATCCTGAAACTAATTAAAATTCACTTTCACTAGCTTCAGGAAACTTGTGCAAGGCAGTTTTGACTGAAGATCTGAAGAAAAGTAGTTTAAAACTGCTTGGAGTCAAAAGCTGAAATGTTTGCTGACAGAGCTCTCTGACAACAAGAAACAAGCACACAAGTAACAGCCTGAACAGAGAGAGCGTAAGGAAGGGCTAGGTTTAGCTGATAACCTCTGCTCCAAGTGCTTGATTTTTCTTTTGTTGCTATGACTATTCTGCAAAATCGTTAAGCCTAAACCTGTCATTCTTATGCTTGTACTTAATAATAGGTGGCCAATCAATAGAAAGCTCTTTTTTTACAGGCTTTATTGTCCTTTTAATTTAAAATACATGAGGTAAAAGGGGGTAATGGATTGATTAATCGATTGACCTATTGATAAACCTAGCTGAAAAGACAGTTAACTCTGAAAGAAAAGCATACTAGACCCAACTTGTTGTCAGTTCTATCAGCAAACATTTCAGTCTTAACGGCTTTGCTATTAATATTCAGAATCTGAAAAATATTTTCCGTCGGCTCATATCTCTTAAACAAGCTCCTCTTATGAAATGTATTCATATTTTTGAACTGCCAAGGGTACATTTTGATTTAGATTTTTGCTCTACAGCTATAAGAAATTATCTGTTTCTAAAATGGGCTTCATGCTTCATGATCTCCATTTAGATCATAGCTGTGTATTTTTTTTTCAATTTTTCAATTGCTACAAAGAAAAAGACTTTTTTTTTTTTTTATAATATTTCCAAGAAAGTTGTTTGCCAAATAGCTTACAAAAAAAAAAACTAATTTTAATGAAAAGTTATATCAAATGCTTTGTAATAGAAAGACTGATATAAGCAAGTTCATTTTCTGGGCAGTTGAAAAAGTAATGAAAAAAATGTGGTGAATGACATTCCTACAGCATAAGGGCCCATAACAAGAAAGAAAGGTTAGAACATTTAAAAGAGCTTTCCTCATTAATCATAAATGGAGTTCTAATTTACAAACCCCAAAATCAGAAAAGTTGTCACGTTGTGTAAATTGTAAATAAAAACAGAATA
>WMED01024508.1:0-11211 GCA_019650415.1 Pipa parva | reverse complement strand
CGTTAACTGAATTCGATTTTGTTGGGATATCCAATTCGACTTTTGTAAATATGCCCCAAAATGTCCACATGCAGCGGCAACCAATGAGACAAATCCTCAGGTTAAAAAACTGGGAATTGGTAGGCTATTTGAAAAATAGCTGGATGCAAATCATGCAGATAAAACTTAAAAATAAAAGAGCTCCTTCCTCCCAAAAAAATGTGGCACGGTAAAAAACATGTTATTAAAATGCATATATTGCAAAACATATATCAGACATTCTCCCAGAGATAGTGTAAAAAACTTTTAATAATAATAAACACAAAAAAATGGGGAATGTAAAATTGGTACTTACATACAGCTCTGGGTAGAAATGTACAGCAGAGAAAAGAGAAGGCTAAAATATACAAAACGCAGTATAAATACTGTAAGGGTAACGGGTGAAACACCTTCAGAAATACTTGTATACACCCACAATCTGCAAAAAGCCTCCTCCTAGTTATATTGGTGCTACTCTCTATGCGTTTCGCAAAAAAAAGGCTTCATCAGGAGAGTTTGTAGCTGAAAAAATGATCTTTTCTCTGCTGTACATTTCTACCCTATTTTTCAAATAGCCTACCAATTCCCAGTTTTTTAACCTGAGGATTTGTCTCATTGGTTACTGCTGCATGTGGACATATTGCGTATGATTGCTGATCGTTAGTACGTCACAACACCTGAGGTGTTTTGGAATGCTGATTGGAGGATATCTGTATATGGCCAGGAATCTCTGAAGGCTTATTGTCTCATTTAAATCTGGTGAGCAGTTAGCATTTACTGATATCCACTGATATTTGTTTTATGGTGGTGTTGTATTTTTTCTACACATTCCTGGGCATGTTTGGGAGTTTCCTATATCATATTATTTTTTCACGAATTCAGGCACCATTGCGTGCAAATTTCTTTTGCGCTTTTTTCACAGAAATTCATTTTATTTTAAAACTATATTGTCCAGAATATAATAGGGGGTAATTCACTAAAGTCCAAATTGTTTGAGTATAGGTGCGAATTTGCAAGATAAAGACAGTTGCAATAGGCTGATACTGTTGCAGTCGCATCTATTTAATGAAAATATTGTCGCAGTCATGACTTTATTATGGGAAATTGTCACAGTCGCAACTTTAAAACATTGTCATGACTTTATAATGGGGAAATTGTAGCAGATTTGCTATGGGAATCCGCTGTTTGAGAATTTGACAGTCGAATTTGCACCTTAGTGAATAACCCCCATAGTCTGCATTATGTGAATAATTGGTACAATAAGTTTATTTTAATTTAGGTACAATCTTTTTCCACAAAGTAACATTCACCCTACCAGTCATGAAAACTTCTCTTAGTTTGAGGTCTGGTTTGCCAAAACTACAAAAAAATATTGATATTTCTCTAACTATTCATGTAACGACATTTCAAACACTAGTGCAGAAGTGATCCACGAATCCAACGTTGTTAGAACAGATTTCTTTCCAACTCTTTTGGGATAAGCTTTCTGGCTGTTTGGTAGCATACAATGCTTAGAGAAAGGACAATATCTACATCCCTAGAGCATGACACTTATTGTATGCGATAAGCCTCAAAACCACAAAGATGGAATCTAGGAAACTTTCTTGGCATTGTTATTGGTTACATAGGAAGCTCTCTTGACATCAGTTTTTGATGATCATTTATAAATTGAACAGGTTTGATTTTTGCATCTTCTGCATACAATAAAGATTATTTTGTTTAGAATGGGTGTGGTTCCCTGTGCGAGGTGCTCTAATCAAACCTACTCTATCCATAAGTTTAAAAAGAAGACTAAGGTATTTTCTGTCAATATGCCTCTGGCCTCACATTTTCCAGATTGCTGTGCACAGATTGCTCTGCAGTGAGATGAAGAGAACAAGGTAAGGGATCTGAGTTTCCTTGAAACTTGGAATGTGGGGAAATGATTGTCATTCAGAGATCAATAAGGACCACATGCTTTCACCCTCTACAGGAGAGCTGGGGTATTTTGAAAAATGAATACCATGCACTATTTGGAACCTACTCAACTGATCCGTAATTGGAAAGCCAGAAATATTTTCTGGAAGCTAAATGGTGAGACTAAAGGGGTTAATCACTAAACTCCAAATTGTTGCCTTTAGGTGCGAATTTGCCAGATAAAGACAGTTATAATAGGCTGCTACTTTTGCAGTCGCATCTTTATAATGAGAATATTTTTGCAGTCGCGACTTTACTATGGGAAAATTGTCACAATCTTAACATTAAAAAATTGTCACAACTTTACAATGGGGAAATTGTAGCGGATTTGCTATGGGAATCCGCTGTTTGCGAATTCCACAGTCAAATTTGCACCTTAGTGGATTACCCCCTAAAAGATTACTGCGGGTAACTATGACTAAATTGTATTGTTTGTTCATGTAATTTCTAAATAATTCCTCACCTCAGTGCTTGGCGGGAGGGTCCAACCTCAGTCATCACTCCCAAAAAAACAAGTAGTAATTGGAAGTGCTTAGTAAACATGGGGATCAGATTATAAGATTGGGATATATTTAAATGTAATACAACTCACCACAATTACAGTGTGTTTGAGGTTACACAGACTAGTTCAATGCACAAACCCCAATACTATCTCTATAACAATGCCCAGCCTTTTTTTTTGGGGGGGGGGGAAATGCTCATTTTGCATAGTCAGGTACTAGTTCAATGATCATGTGATGAAAACTCCAAACTTTGCTGAACCATTTACATAACTGAAGATGAACAGTAAAATCTATTTACCATTATACTAATCAGTAAGGCACATGGATGTGCACAAATGAATGACAATTCTATTGTTATGTAATAAAAACAAAAAATTAAAATCTTGGACTTATAATACTGTTTTATCAGATACACTTTTCTAAAAATGTAATATTATAAAATATGGCTGTAAGCATCTAAATGATAGTATCTACTACAGGTAGTCCTCGGGTTACGACGGCCTCGAGTTACGTCGTTTCGGGGTTACGGCGCTTTATACGATGCCTTGTTCCGACTTACATGGTTTTGCGATGTAAGTCGAACCATACTGTATGAACGTATGATCCGACTTACATCGAAATTCGGTTTACGACGCCGCGTAAGAACGGATCAACGTCGTAAGTCGAGGACTACCTGTATTTATGAATGAAGCTGTAATCAGCTATTGGTTTTGGTGAAAGCACTGAATAACCCTTGTACTACTGAACACCCTATTAGGGTGGTGAATATACACCTCTTCAGTTAGCCACAGCAAGCTTCATATTACAATCAGTTTAGATCAGTCACAAATCTTTCTATTGGTTCCACGCTATGGATTTCATCAGCATTTTGTATTCAGAATGGTTTTCTCAACAAATTCACATATCTGCTAAAAATACAAAAAAAATTGTATATGGCTGGAAAATGAATCCATATTTCTAGCCAGTGTCACAGGTTTCGAGAATGGTTTTGCATCGGATATTCTGTATAAGTAAGTTTGTCTTAAAGAAATGTATTGAATCATATTTTCAAATTTGAAGTCTTCCCTTTCTAAATGTGGAAGAAATGATGAACTTTGTTTAATTGTCTTAAATTAAATATTTTTTTTCCTGTGGTTTAAATAAAAAAAAAAAAGAAAAACCTTTTTTCTGAATCCTGAATTTAAAACAAAAGGAAAATGGGGTTGATTGTAAACAACCTAAGTAAGAGAACCGCCGAGTTCATAACTTGAAAACAGAAGTTTAAGTCATTTTTCCATTACTGTAAACATATTAAATGCTATTTATTGTGATTAAATGTGTGTGGCCCATTACAGTCTAAATAGGAACGTTCTCATGACTGAAATATCTAAACATCCCATAAGTTTAACATCATTATTAGAGATGGAAAATCTAAATATTAATTTTAATCCAAAGGTTAAAAAATTTCAATCTCTCCAAAACTAAACTCATTTGCAATAACATCCTTTGCTGCAAACGCGCCTTGTGTTCACAAAGATCCCGGCTACAGGTGGTATAAAGAAGTAGTTTATATGATGTCTTGACATGTGTAGTAAACAAAAGCATTAAGGAAAACGGTTTTGTTAAGAAAACATTTTAATAGCATCATGTCACCATGAGCTGGAGAAATACAAAACAACAATTTATTAAAAAGTTAATGAGCCTCGTCCTGCAATTTTCTGATGATGGAAACAATTATAATCCACATTTTCCTTATTTTTGGAAAGCCACCTGCAAAATTCACATTATGTTCAACATGGGTCAAATTGAATTTTTACTTCATTCATTCTGTCATTGGTAATGACAAATGAGCCATTCACCAGCTTTATTTCCATGATACTAGCTAATTCTAGCATTCTGGTTTCCTTTCCCTGACAAAGGCAATCTTTTCAGCAGTAGCCAAAATGGATATTAGGCTGCGGTAACTTTTTGGATTTAACAAGATTTTATGCACAGGAAAAGTAGCACCCAGTTCTGCGGACTTTAACAGGAGAGAGACTGTGAATGTGACCACAAGTCCTGTAATGCATAACTGTAAAGTGAAAGTATAAAATTCATGTTCCTGCCCCATAGAAACTAGAGAGGTATAGTTTCACTTTAAGATAAGTTACTCAGAGGCAGTATAGAATATTCTATTTAAATAATAAATCGATTGGTCTGATAGATAAGAACCCAATAAAACTTAAAACTATGTGGTCTTCATAGAGCTGATTGCCTGAGAGGGGACATGTCTAAGGCTGGGTCCACACTAGCTGATTTTCAGCTGTTTTTTTTTTTTAGTTAGGTTCATCATTTTCTATGGTGCAAAACACAACAGCCTGTGTGGATTATCCCACAGGAAACAATGGATACTGTTTTTCCAATTCATCTGAAAATCAGCTAATGTCAACCTAGCCTTAAACAGTAAAATGGATGCCTTGTACTGTTGGAGAACAATGCAATGAAGGAGCTTATAGCTTCATAATGGTGATTCACATATTGCTTTAAGTTTTATCGTGTTCTTAAAGTTAAAGGCAGTGCTGGTGAGAGGATCACTGTAGCACTACGTGCTAGAGCAGACACAGCTAGGCCAGGGAAGGAGTAGGCAGTGACAGGGAAAGAAGGGGGGGGCGAGCACCAAGATTGTGCAACCCCCCCCCCCCCTCCAGCTGTGCCCTAGACGGCTGCCTTCCCTTTCTACCCCTTGGTCTTAAGCCCTTCAATAAGACAAGTAGATTATGCAGATTCTAGTGAAAAAAAAAATAGGGAAGGGGCTGCTGCATTCCGCTTTCTAAGGACAGAAGACAGTTTGGGGTCCCCCTGGACAAATACCGATTTTTAGAAGAAACACTGTTCCTTTACTAAGTTAATGCCAAACAGAGGATTCTCAGCAAATCCGCCACTGTGACAAATTTCCCATTGCAAAGTCATAATCGCAAGAATTTTAAAGTCGCAACTGCAACAATATTCTCATTATAAAGACGCAACTGCGACAGTAGCAGTCTATTGCAACTGTCTTTAGCTGGCGAATTCACACCTTTATGCAACAATTCGGACCTTGGCCAATAACCCCCCTAAGTGTGTGCTTCAATGACAGCTCCTAGGAGGTAATAGACTACAGTTTATTACTAAGAAATCCTGTAGATCTTATGTCTCTATGTACAGATTACAATGAAGAAATTTTACACGTTTTCAAATTCAATCAATTACTGAGTTTTGTTCCATTTCATTTTAGTAAGTAAATTGGATTGATCCAAAAATTGATATATATGGTGCAATTATCCCATCCCCCAAATTACATACTGTATGTAAAACTAAATATATATTAAGGCGCCTTGAAAACATTGCAGTTCAGTTATACTCAACTGCAATCTTACTAATATTTATTAGTAGTTATGATTTTACTATAAACATCATGATACTATAAAGGCAAATTATGATTTGATAACTTTCCATTTGCAAACTTTTTGAACTTACTAAACTGTCAGGGCTGAGTGAGGAGAAATACCTGTATATAGAGAAGTAGTAGGCATGTTAACATCAAAGCAGCAAATTTTAAGCCATGTTCCAGCTAACCACTTACATTAGCCACTGGAACCAGCAGCAACAGTCGTATTACTCAAAAACATGTAGCTAATAATGTACTTGGTGCTCAGCAGCCATCACTCATTTCTCAGTGACCAGCAGTTAGGATAATATTTCCTTATCACATAGAGTTCAGGTGCTCAGCAGTTGTTAATAGTAGTAAAAAGGCACAGCAGAAAGAAGTATTGTGTGGGTGAGTGAGGGGAATACAGACATGTATTTCCCTTTCTCTCCAGGGGCGAAATTTACTAAGGGCGAAACGATCGCCCGAAGTTAATTTCCATTCGCACATGCGGAATTTCGATCGATTTGCGATCATGCAATCGCAAATCGATCGCAATTCCGATCGTGCGATCAAAAATCGATCAGAATTCCGCACGTGCGGTAAAAATTCGCCTTTAATAAATTTCGCCCCTGGAGAGAAAGGGAAAAATACATTTCTAATGGATTAAAGTCGCAGTCTAGTTTTTAGGTGGAATATACCATCTACCCACCCACCACAAGTACTGTTCTCACAGAATACTACCACAGTTTGTCTGTAATTATAGTCATGTCCCGTGAATAATAAGTGTATAAGTATCAAAGAGTTGCCCCAGAGATGAATTAGGCTGCAGTTCTGGTGTTGCTTTATTCTCAAACTGCAAGAAAGTCATGTAATTAGCATTTTCTTCTGACCATTTTTAGGACTACCTTAGTAACTGTTTGCAGCCAATTTAGAGCCTAATTCACCAGGGAGAAGACTCGAGTGCTCTCGCCGAGACTGAAATTCCTTTAATGCACTCGCTGATGTCCGCATGCAGGATATCAGCGGGCGCATAACACCATGTGCGAAGTGAGCCGAAGGCTTCGTGGCTCACCTCGCACAATGGTGAATTAGGCCCTTAGAGTTGATATATAGACTCCGCTTTATTTAGCACCCAGCTGAAGAGCTACAGTCATACATCCATGAGTGCCAGAAACGGCAGCAGAACTATTTATTTTTGCTGATTAGTGTTGTATTTGGTTGTGCACCCTGTACCATGTAGATAAGACAGACATCATTATTGTGGCACTCCCTACATTTGGGGCCTGAGGAGCTCAAGCTATTTCGCCCGATACTGTATATATTAATCTAGTAATGCATCAGTAATGTACAATTCATTTAAATGTCATTTGTAATTTACAAAAAAAAAGCGAGATGGCAAGTCACAAAATATATCTCTATAAAAACATATCTTCCAATTAAAAGTACATTGTTCATGGATAAATACTTTTTAAAAGACATGTGTGTGCATTGCACATATGTGGGTGGGGGTCATTATGAGTTTTTTTTTTTTAATAAAGTTCCATCTTCTAAACCCATTAAATTCTCTGCAAATCAGCATTTTTCTATATTTTTTTTTTAAATCATCATCCGTAATAAAATGAATGGAACTATGAATAATTAGTTAAGTAATCCTAAGGGATTAGGGTTAAGAGGCCAAATATGGTTTGGCAAAGAAATTAACTGGAAATGACTCATTTCTCCAAAATAAACAATGAAATGTCAGTGAATATGAGCAAATCAACAAAAGGCAAGCAGTATTTTTAAGTAATAAATGACTTTGAGTCACATATTTGCTTTGGTATAACGCAAACAGATCATCTTACTGCACAGTTTACATTTATGTGAAACACAATAGGTCCAGGATTTATTTTATGAGTGTAAAATTCTACCTTTATAACTAATCTTAAAATATACCATTTATGCTCCCGGTGTCTAGACGTAATTATATGTTTGTGTTCCAATTTTTACTGCATTTGCGTATAAATTATGATTTCCGTCACAGATATTTTCTGTTGTGTTGATTCCACTACATGCCTAGTAAAAATGCAAATAGCATGAATAAAAGTTCCTTTTATGATATGACTTTATATTGGACTTTCTGATTAATGCTATGCAGATTAGTCTCATGCCTAGTGGATCTGGGGCACACAACTGACAATCTAATTTGTGATGCCTGAAGTTGGTGGTCTCGAGCTAATAAAACATATTTGCTTTGTGCTAATATAGCTGTCACATGAAAAGCAATTACATCACATGCTAAGAAACATAGTTTAGTGACAAAAAAATTATCTTATTTGTAAAACTAGATTACAAAAAAAAATCCAAATTATATTCAGACTGGTAAATTCCCTTTTTTAACATTGTTTATATTATACACCCCACCCATCACCATTACTTAAATATATAAATATACAACAAGAACTTACATGTTGTTGATACCTAAAGTATTCCTAAATCAAAAATGTCAAATTCTTATTCTTCCATGTGTTGTTTAATTGCAGCTCCTATTTTACTTAGAACTCCACAATTAGGGTGAAATTCACTAATTCTTGGGGGGGGGGGTTATTCACTAAAATCCGAATTGTTGTGTATAAATGCAAATTCACCAGATAAAGACAGTCGCAATTGGCTGCTTCTGTCGCAGTCACATCTTTATAATGAGAATATTGTCGCAGTCACGACTTTATTATGGGGAAATTGTCACAATCTTAACATTAAAAAATGGTCGCGACTTTACAATGGGGAAATTGTAGTGGATTTGCTATGGGAATCTGCTGTTTGCGAATTCAACAGTCGAATTCGCACCTTAGTGAATAAACCCCTTCAGTCTTTTAGAGTTTACCGAGCGAGATCTCGCATTGCTCTCATGAGATTTTGTCGATTTTTCGAGATTGAGTTTTTCAATCTTAATTTTTCGAATTTGTTAGATGGAAAGGAAGCCATACTTTACATTTGTAACTTGGCTACCTTTCCGTTGAAAATTTTGAAAAATCGAGATCGGAAAAAATGATCTTGAAAATTCAAATAAATCTCACAAGAACAATCGCTCAATAAACTCGGAAAGACTGAGAACAGTCTTTACGGGTTTAATCAATTTCGCCCATATAGGTAGGAGATGGCCACTAATGTGGTGTGTCTTCTATTATCAAAACTTAAAAAAAAAATGCCTACAATTGGAAAACACTGTGTAATTCTGGAACGATTGAAGTACCCTTGCGAAGCTTCTCATCACTTCACCGACACGGGTATGCACTCACTGATCTCCTGCACTTGGAGATCAGCGAATGCTTTAAAGTTACTTCGGCTCACCTCACGACCACTTGAGCCGCCTTGCCGAAGTACCTTTAAAGCGTTCGCTGATCTCCGCTTGCAGGAGACCAGTGAGCGCGTACCCGTGTCGGCGAAGTGATGAGAAGCATCGCAAGGTAAGTTAGCTCTTTCCTGAATTACCCCTATAATTAGTTTAGTGCTGCACCACTAAGTGTAGTGCTTAACCCTTTAGTTACCACTGGGATAAGGATTATTGCAGTGGTAACTAATCAGTAAATGCAATTCCAGCTGTTTCTCTTTGATTCTGTTCAGACAGATTTGTATTCCCGGCCTTTTTAACTGTTCAAATTTTTTTGAGCATATGAAAAAAAATTTGATTGAATTAAATAGGATTTAAAAAAATGAAATGCACTTACCGATGTTTGATAAATTCTCCACATCATGTACTAATGTATATACATCATTTACTCCACTTTACATTGATGCAGCGATCCATTTGGTTTAAACATTGAACTGGTGTACTACTTTTTTTAATTAACAGGTTTTAGCAGATCCGCCGCTAATAATTTCAGTAAAACTGGGTGCCGAGTACCAAACTGTAATATTAAAACATTTTGAAGTAAGTAAAAAGTAAGACTTTAGTTTTTTCTCTTTGAGTTTATTACAAAATTTCAGTTAAGTCTGCCGGCATCGAAAACTCAAACTGTCTCATTACATTGTTGTTATCTAAAGGACCAGTCTTCCTAAATTATTTTTGCTGCATCCTGTGTTTCTGCAATTAGTTTTAGTTAAAATCTACAATCCTGGAAATAAAAGAAACTTTCTAATTTTTCTAATTAATGCAATGCAACATCAAAACAAACTCACTTTATGTACCTAGAACAGGTAGCCAGTCCCTCTCCCTCCATTTATATTATACATTAAAGGACCTGGTTATTTTTCTGTTTAAAGAGAATGAATATTTAAGAGGAATGGCCAGTCAGTTTTTCAATCACTCCTATAAAGAATATAAACTAACAGAAATGTTAGCTGATGTGGAGGCGTTTTACCCTCCGCTAAAAATAAATAAATACGTTTACTTGCGCTATTTTTATTCAAATTGAATTAAGACAGCACTGTCCCCATTTACAGAGATTATAATTTGATTGACATGAAAAAGGGCGATGTTGAAACTTAATGTGCAAAATGGTAATTTTTTTAAAATATAAGCAACTTTTAAAAAGTATTAAAACTAATACATTCTTACAAATTAAATTTTTATGCTATGATTTAAACATCGCTGAGAAATGTGCACTTGCCAAATTATTCCATTGGATATTTATTTGATGTGTGGTATATAAGGGTATATTAGAAGATACAGGAGAGTAAAGTGAAGCACAGTCACAATGATCACATGCCTACAACTACCCTCTGTTTCATTCTGGTATTTAAAGAAACAGATTATTTTTGTGACTCTCTGGAAATGGACAAAAATAAATCAGCATTAAATTAGTCAAGTTTGTTAATGTTTCACATATGCTGCAATTTGTATTCCTGACAATATATTGTTGACTTTTGTAGTCTGAGACAAATATGAGGCTCATTTATCATGGACACACTGTGGACTCATTGATGTCGTTGGACACATGGCATTATATTGGCATCATGAATGGTATACTATTCTTTCCTATGTGCCTTGAATATTGGTGTCTAGCAAAGCCAAAATCATGAAACATTTTCTCAGACATTTGTTGCTTAAGTCTTATTTAAGCAATGAATTATAAGCAGCTTATATGAGCAACTTCTGATTTTAGATGATTCAGAAGTCACAATAGCTTTGCAACAATTACAAACAAGCAAGATTTTTTGTAGAAATCACAGAAGCCAGTACTACAATGTTTCATCTGAAGATCGTTCTCTTATAGTTTTCGGTAGAATTTTAGAGAGATTGCTGTAATGCTAAGAACTACAGTAGACTGAGAGCCTGGACAGGGGAGTGGTGAGATGGGACAGGAAATAGGAAGGGGGTGCCCCAAAAGACAGCACCCCCTACCCCTTCACAGAAAAGCAAGTGTTCAGGGGCAGCACAGTATGGAA
>WMED01024507.1:0-11211 GCA_019650415.1 Pipa parva | reverse complement strand
AGCGTGTGAGGAGGTACGCGCGGGGTCTGCGCAGCGTGGGAGGGGGGAAAACTTTAAGTAAAGTTTAAGTTAATTTTAGGAAGCGCTGTGCAGTGAAAGAAGATGTAGTGTTGAGGATTGAGAAAGGAATGTTGAGTGTGGATGGTAGAGTTGGAAGGGGTTGATCTTAACGAATGTACCCAAGTCAGATTAAGGATGTTTTTAGCAAAAGCCATCTTAGGAGTATCCTAATTAAGCTAATAACAATATATTTACCTATATAGTTTAAGTTTAAAAATTTAGGCTCTCAAAAGAAATTTTAATCGACTTACTCTTGATATTTGGCTCAATTGGCTAATAAGTTTTCCCACCACTGCTCTAGTCTATGAGGGATAGTGGGCTTGACTGATGGCTGTAGATATAGATTGATTTGGACTTTGCAAATTCCATTTGATATGTGCTTGTTCACACTAGAAGTAAGGTAACCCTGAGGTGAGTGCTTCTTGATGGATTTTTAGGTGCTGCTGGTTTCCTGTATTTCCGTCCCAGTACAATAGACCAGTAATGCGTAATAAATTAGGTGTAAGCAACACGATAAATGGTGATTAAACCACTGAAACTTTACTGTGATACCATAACAGCAACATGTTCCGGAGAGAGAGTTGGATGAAGGACAGTAAAGTTACAGTGGTTTAATCGCCATTTATTGTGCAGTTTGTATCTCATTTTGTGCACATTATTGGTCCGCTCACACTAAGGTCCCTTGGCTTGGAAAGTGCATTCTCCACAAGTCGGGAATTAAGAGGTTCAGAATATGTGAATATTTAGTGGAGTAAGTTTCATTGGGTGTGGTAATAAATCAAATATATAAATAATAAAGTACATTTTTTTAATAATATTATTAGTATTATTCTCTCTGCACTTTTTAAAACCAAACTAAAATCCTACCTTTTGGAGTACTAGCACTGATATTTATCACTGATTTTTATACATTTATTTTATTTAATCCTTAATTAGTTATTTATGCTTAATATTTACATTTATTGACCAGTGTCCCAGCACATTGTTACAGCTCTTATTACCCTTATATCTGTGTATGTAAGTCTTCCTCCCATTTAGATTGTAAGCTCTATGGGGCAGGGACCTCCAACCTCTTGTTTCAACCAGAACCAGGCACTTAAAGCAGCAGTTCTGAACCTTAGGGTCAAACAACGCTCTCACAGGGGTCACAAAACACACTGTAAATCCGGTAGTGAGCGCAGGCTCCTTTATATAGGATTCCTGTCATCACATGATGTGATGACCTCTTGCCCAAATGTCACATGGTGATGTCATCGCAGGGGGGGGGGGTGTCGTGGTCTCAAATAGGTTGAGAACTGCTGACTTAAAGTGAGGTATCCTTGAGATATTTTACTTGTATTGTTTATTGCACTTTTCCCCATGTCTCTATTATATTTGTGTTGCAGAATTGTACAGCGCTGCATACATTTGTGGCGCGTTTATATATAAAATCATACATATATGTGAAAAGGGTTCTTTACTGTAAAAATCTCAGGAGTGCTTCAAAAAAGGTTTAGATGGAAAATAACATTAGGGGTTATTAAATAACAAAGATATTTTATGGTTAAAAAGTTTTTTTTATTGCTATTTTTTTTTTTTACTGGTCGTACCATCTTTTATAAACTGGACTTTTCAGGGCAGATTATGTATCATCTAAAAGTCCCTAGTAACCAAGAACTAGGTGCTGCAAGACAGCAGTGCCAACCACTGAGCCACCACACTGCCCTTTATTGCTCACAATATTGTTATTATAACAGCATAGCATGGATTTACATTACTTAGTGGCATATTGAACAGATATGTTATTGGGCATAGCCCAAAGCTACAAAACTGGCAGGCTCCTTGGCACTAAAACTCTTGGAACATCTTTTAATGGTAAAGTGGATAATGAGTGTATTGCAGTGTAATAACACAGTGTAATATACAATAATATATACCCAGTCAGTGACAGGACCATTTTCCTACATACTTGCAATATCCAAAACATCTGTGTTGAGTGTGACTTAATAACATAAACACTGCCAATAACTATTTCCTCTATGTGTTGCTCCACCTAGATCTAGATGTGATAAAACTGTGTCTAAACAATGCTGTTCCTGCAGCCTTTAGTGGAACAAAACAATTCGCAGTCAGATACAGTGTTTGTCAGTTTAAAGGAAAAGTAAAGCCAGAAATGAAATGAATTCATTATAAAATGTACCGGCACTAGGTGGGAAGTGCTAACTTCCATAGGGAACAGAGTAGCGATTCTGGAGTACCAAGGCAGTTTCACACCGCTATGAGGCTATGCTCTGGCTTCTCCTTTAGTACTTTCGGTGAAATTTGAGCAGTGAAATCATCACTGCGCATGCCTGGATTAGGCATGAGGATGTTGGTGTTGCTCTGCACCGCCGATGCTGGTCAGGAGGTGGGAACCAGAGCGCAGCTTCTAGGCTGTGTGAAACTGCTTTGGAACTCCAGAATCGCTTCTCCGTTCCCAATGGAATTTAGCACTTCCCACCTAGTGCCAGGTCCCTTTTATAATGTATTAATTTCATTCCTGGCTTTACTTCGCCTTTAAGTTGGCTTTCTATACGTATACATATGAAATATAAATAATGTTTTACTAGGACTTGTCATACCCTGTAAATGCATTAATGTTTCAGATCGTTCCAGCAAGACTGTGCAGGCACAGCTCACATTTAAAACATCAGAACAGAGTTTTTCATACTATACATGGCTATGTCAACTGTAATTTTTAGCTGTACAATTAATATTTTTGTTATTTACATTAAGGCAGTGCCTCTGTTGTGATTTCTCCTCTTAATGAAGTAACATTGTAAACATTTTGGTGTTGTTTATCAATGATGCCGTAGAAAAAATGTGAGCTAAAGTAACTGGTGAATCCTTCCTGCATTGTTTATAGCGGTGTCATACAGAATGTTAACTTGGAAGTCATATTGTTGGAAAATTTTAGATCTAGTAGTTTAAATGCACCAAGTTATTAAGTAAATTAAAGGGATATTTTCATCCCAGACATTTCCATTCTTAAAAGAGAAGTCCACGCTCGTTGCACCAGATGACCAGTAATATCATAACTCCACAAGTACTGGCATGGAAGCTATTCCTACATACAATATTGTACAGTTTCTTCCTGGGTTTGAGATGAGTGATGTAGTTCTTAATAAAGCGCAGGTTCCTTCGTTGGAGAACTGTGCAGTCTCCCAAAAATATATTCACAGTTATGGAAAGGAAGAAACAGCGCACAGGCAGCTGCAACCCTTTACTGGGTAAAAGTGAAAACACGACATGTTTTGGGCATCCAGCCTTTTATCACATGCACACTATACAGTATGTCCGAAACACTATGGGGGTAATTCAGCATAGTGCGAAATTACCTCCAGAATAGATCCTTCGCATCATTTCGCAGAGGCTGTTATGCGCTCGCTGATGTCCTACACGTGCACATCAGCGAACGCTTTAAAGGTATTCCAGTCTCGCGAGGCGACTTGAGTGGTCTCGCTGAGACTGGAATCCCTTTAAAGCATTCGCGAACATCAGTGAGCGCATAACAGCCTCTACGAAGTGATGCGAAAGATCCGGAGGTAACTTCGCACTATGCTGAATTACCCCCATAGTGTTTCACTTTTACCCAATAAAGGGTTGCAGCTCAGCTGCCTGTGTGCGGTTTCTTCCTTTCCGTAATTGTGAATCTATTCCTACATACGGCCCGGGTACACTAGCTATTTTTGTAGTTAAGCTAATTGCAATCAAACTCATTACTGCCTATGGGGCAAATTGAATTAAACTGTGTGGCTTATCCTGTTGTAGAGAATGGAAACTATTTCGTTCTACTTGGCTAAAAAGTAATCTCTATGGCTCTGACCTAAAACTTCCAATAATAATTAATTATTTTCAGTTGACTTTCTTATTTGTATTTTTTTTTTTTTATATGTTAAGTAAACAAATTCCCACCTATTTCTTTTGTTTCCTATTGAACTTTATATTCACGAAGTGCCCCAGAAAGCCCAATTTAACCGTAACCAGCTGAAAGAAAGACATGACAAAGCAATAACATTTTTACTAGAACTGCATAATCGTAAATGTGATGTGAACCCAAGCAGCAGTTTTCCTTTTATTCTATTACTGGCCCTTTAACTTGACATAGACTGAAATGTAGGATGCCAGCCATCTTATTGCTTTAGTTATGAGAACGTATGTTGTGCAACCTGGGGTGCTCTTGCTGCTGTTGAATTACAGTACTTATTCTGTGAACCTGGCTGTGATTAGATGCTGTGAGAGTTGTAGTTTGACGACAGCTCGGAGGGTTGCTATTTTCTCCCACTGATTTAATAACCAACCCAAGGTCACAAGGATCCGTAAAGTGAAATGTAAGCCATTACAGTAAGCAGAACTTTATTTCTTCTTATTTTTTTCTTTTAATGTGCTTAGCTTTGAGTCCTCTGTTTTAGTATATTTATAATCCCTTTAATACAGCCCACCTTCTCCTAATATATTTCTCAGATATTTACATTTACAGGAGTATAATGTTAATTATTAAACAAAGGGGAAGGTAAAGTCACAGGCCGGTCGGCCTGCTGATATGCACTGACCTGTTTTTTCCCATTAAAAATATATAAAAAAAAACTTTTATTCTATAAGAGTATTTTCAAGTGGTACCACCAACATTCAAGTAAAGGCATTGAAGCATTGTCGGCACAAGGAAGAATGCATGTGATACATACAGCGCCAAGCTATGATATCAGCCTTAATCTTAAAAGTGTTGCAACCACTGTTCTACAGAAAGCAATTGCTTAACCTCGTCATTTAATATAAGAAGTAATCGTTAGGTGAACCCATCTCATAAGAGCAAGAATGAGAAGTATGAAACATTGCATAATTACATTAGCTGATAACCCTCCCTAGCTGGTTTACTCTCAATGGAATCTGTTTCCCCGATAACAGAATAAGTACTTTCACAGGCTTTACAACGCATTGTATATCAGCGACCTGCTTCTCGCCATCCTTTATGCCTCCCTCCTTGTATTTTCACAGCTGCGAGACAGATTGCACAAACAGGAGCATGTATGTGTAGATATAGCTATACATTGCTGATGGATTTTCCTATTCCAGAATTCAATTGAGAATAAGCAAGAATTCTAGTTTGTTTCTTTTTGTTATTGTCATTATGACAGTTGCAGGCTTTTGTATTTTCTGTATCTAAGTAAACATCTGGCAGTAAGATATTTGTTGCACAGCCTGACTCTACAAACACGTCTGGGATTGTACATGAGAATTGTATGTAGGTAAAGTGTGTGTAAACCTTGTTCCTGTTGCTTGTTTTTGAAAAAGTTTTCTTTATTACCATATTTGTTTCTCCCCAGTTTCAGGTAGTTTCATCTTCAGCTAAAATGCACTACTACAGGTACAGCACTGCAGAGGTCAGCTGTTGTTACAAGTACCTACTGTTCAGCTACAATATCATATTCTGGGTGAGTATTTTTTTTTTATCCTGTAAATAATATCCTTAAGTAACAGCAACAGATGTCTGTATTTAAAGGGGAACTAAAGATTCATATTATCTAGGGGTGATATTCAAGTGGGAAGAATATCCTGCAACAGCACTTCCTGGAACTCACAAGGAGTGCGTGCACGTAATACCTACAGGGTGCGCACATTGACCTGCATGCTCTCCCTGTGAGTTCTAGGAAGCGCCATTGCAGGGCTTCAGTCAGAGTTCTGCAAGCAACGAATGCGCTCCTGATAGGAGGTATCTCCTTCTTAGGAAACCGTAGAATTGCTGGCATTGTTGGGGGCTGTGGAATGCTACACGAAAGTGGACCTTTCAGACTTTTTTTTTTTTAAAGAAGCAGGGAGTTGTCTTAGCTGTATGCTAAAAACATTCAAACTACCTGCTTCTTTTCTGCTCCAATGCCAGACTTGAATATTGGGTTGGGCGGGGCTAAAAGGATGACTGACATTAAAGTTTCTCCAATCAGATCCCTTAAATCACGATCTAGCAGGGATCTGATTGAAGGAGCTATAATGTCAATCATCATCCTGTCCCGCCCAACCCGACTCTATAAAGAAAAGTTAGACTCTCAGGGAAAATGACAATGAGAAATGCTATATAAAGATACTTTTTTAAAATAAATATATATATATTAAAAAAAGCACTTAGTAGAACCTAATTTAGTATTTGAGTATTGAGGTGACAGGTTCACTTTAAGTAAGAAAGCCACAACATTAAAGGATATTAGGACAGCTATTTGGTAACATCTGGTGCAATTATGTCGACATGCCTGGAATTTCTCCTGATCAAGTCTGTTCACCAAGAGAGAGAATAGTGTGATTGGCCGCTTGTCTGGGGTAGTTTGCCAAACAGTTGCCACGTTACAGCACTTTAAGAATTAGGATGGTTCAGTATTATGCTTTTCGCTGGTATGTACTCGTACACTCCCAGTGACAATACATTCAATCTTAATCTTAACTCTGAAAGATAGTTGAACTGTATGAAATTTGGTTTTCCCTGTGTAGACAAAGTATATACAAACAAATCAACCCATTCATTCCAACTAGCCAAGGAGCTGTACAAATAAAGCTTAGACAATAATGAAATCTTTTTCTGTTCTTACATTTTATTCCAGTTATCTGGTATGGTTCTTCTAGGAGTTGGCCTGTGGGCATGGAGTGAAAAAGTAAGTAGCAATTTTTATCTCTTCTAAGTACATGAGCATCAGCTTTTGGCACTGGCTGTGATTTTATATTTTTAAATGTCTATACAGGGGAATCCATCAATTGTTTACAGAGGTCTAGTAACCCACAGCAACCAATCGGCAGTCAGCATTCTCTGGTATCCAGTCAGCAGTCAGCATTCTCTGGTATAAGGAAGAAAGAATAATAAGACAACTGATGATTGGTTGCTATAGGTTACTAGACCTTTGCAATATTTGCCCCTGTTGATGAATTCCCCAGATAGTGTGTAAATAGGAAATATATACAGTATATTTTGCTTTCTAAATGGTTGCTTGACAAGTTATAACATTTTAGAAGAGGCTGATGAATAAAACATATTACAATCTGCAGAAAATACCCCAAGGAATTCACTTATATATACACCACTTAAAGGTTAAGTAAACCCTGGCTATAAAGAAAGCCTCATTTACCTATTGTCAAGCAATATAGCGATTAAGAAACTCCTGATGCACCTTTTAATTCAGCAGAGCTCAATATCCCCTTGTAGCTGCTTTCTCCACTTCCTTGCATGGGAAGTGCAAGAATGTAGCCACGCCCCTTCCTCTCAGTGGCTTCTCTCTCCACAGCCAACCGCAGAAGCGGTTAGCTCTTATCTGCACATGCTCACTGTTAGGAACAGGCTTTTTTAGCTAAGGATTGGGGGGAGGGGTTTTCCTCAAAAGAGTGGCTCTCTGTAAAGTGAGTGATGTCACTTGGGGGTGGGGCTTATTTACACTATATAGGAAGAGCCTGTACACAGAATGGCTGGGGGAGCAGGGCTGTTTAAACAAGTGGCAAGTACTACTTTTTAATATTTAAGTTGGCTTTCTTGTATGTGTATGTGTCATACATAAATAATGTTTTTATCCAAACTTTTCATACCCTTTAAACAATTTTATGGGGTGTACTCACCTTATTTTTTTTCAAAATTTCACTTCTTTAAGTCCTAATGAATTTAACTCTGACAATTTAAGATGTTAACAGTAATTTGTAGATTAAAACAAAAATACTTGGTACCACAAGGCCAGCTTTCAGAAATTCCATTTTACTTTAAAATTCTCTGTTATTAAGATGTGGCCACGTTTTTGACTGGCAGAATTGCAGAAATGTAGTCATTCAGCTTGGATCCAAGTTGGATGGCATGAGGTGAGAGGCATGAGATTCTGTTTAGTACATGTTAAACAAGGTCACCAACAATTTTCTTAATCACACACAATGCAATTAGTGAATTTTGTTAGTTGATAGTGTCCGCAATGTGTGCCCACACAGACATGTATATTACATTATCAATAAACAAAGTATTAACATCTAGTTCAGAAGCTGAGAAATTGTATAGAATTGGGCCTTAGTTTACTTCTGTGAACCCCCACTCTCAACTTTTCTCTGTACTTATGAATATGACTGTGGGTATTTACCTGCTTTCAGCCAGAAGATTAACCAATGGTGTCGTTGAGTGAGAACAGTTCAGTTAATGGGCATATTATTATATATTATTATGTTGTAATGTTAACATCTCACTTTGCTGTAACAAAGGGGCCCAGTCTAAACAATATAAGGCCAGGTTCACATTGGCATAAATGCGCTAGCGCATAGACGCTGCACTCGGGAAAAAAAAAAAAAAAAAAAAGGCGCACAGCGAATTCCTATGCAACTTATCTGTTCTATTCACAAACACCAATGGCCACTAAAACAAACTAACCAAACCAGCAAAAAAACAAGTTAAAAAGCCACACTAACATCAAACACTATAAAATCTCAAAGCACAATAAAGTATGAAAACAGCCAACACCAGTAACAGAAGTGTCCAAACACATCAGACAACCATATCTGCACAAGTAAAACAAAAAAAGGGTAAGTAATCCCCCAATATTGTAAAAAGTTCCATGGACATCATAACTCCCACCCTGAGCAAAAGGTTAGGGCATATGAACCTGGTGGGAGATTGTTGGACCCTCCTTTTCTGCTAACAGATTTGCTCATTAGCTCCCTAACCCTGTTGCCACTATAGGGTGGGGGCCCTTAAACAAAATATTAAAGTCCCTACCCCTAAAGTCCCTATCTTCAATGCCAGTGCAGCGGACAGTTCTATTAAGCAGTTTACTATAAGGTAGTATTTTAATAAAAAATAATCCTACCTGATGGGGATCTGTGATTATAGACTAATATTGCACAGGTCCCTATCAGTTATGATCCTTGGTCATTTACATATGCCCACCACCCTTTGCACAAGATGGGGTTATGGGGTCCATAGAACTCCTACATGTAATTTATTTCCCTCTACATCACCATTGGAGTAGGAAGAAGGTAAGTTTGTCCTGGTACATTTTCCCCCCACCCCCTAGCACATGGTGGGGCTATAGGGTCCATAGGACTCCTGTATTGAATTTTACAATAGTGGGGGGACTACTTATTTTTTCCAGTCACAGGTATCTATCAGCGTTGGCAGATTTTACAGAGCTCTAGTAACCCATAGCAACCACTAAGAGTCTAACTTTAATCTAGCTTCTTTATATGAATAAATGGTAACTGCTGATTTTGTTTTTATGGGTAACTAGCTCCTGTTAATGTGTATTCCTTTCACAAATCCAACTTTTTTACAAGGTATTTTTGCACATCCTGTTTTTGCTAAATATTATTGTTTTATTTGATATTTCCATTCTTTTAAATGTTTTACACTTACGTATTTATGTTGTAGACCACTTGGCTTAATGCAAAAATGTTGAAATGACATAAATAGGTAAACAGAGAATTTTTTTATGTAGTAGCACACGTCTCTACTACTCTGGAGCGGTTTATTCATTGGAGTCCATTCTTTCATGGTCCCATTGCAACTGAAAGTAGACAGATTTCTGTAGCTGCAGATTCTATCTGATAGGAAAATACTTAATAGATTTGTATTATGCAGTTCCCTATGTGGTAGTATCTGCAGCTGTATGAATACAAAGAGCCCAAAAGGGCAGGAGGGCACCATCAGATTTTGGCCGATTATTTATTAAGCTTATTGATGATTTTTACAGGATTTAAAACATCTTTTCAATATAAAAATAAATTCATAAAAAAAGTTATTTTCTACATGGCTAAAACAGCATTTTTAAATAAGCTATACCGGCATAATAAAATAAACACTTTCTCTTGTATTAGGCCATTAAATAACCGTTTCCACTTCAACAAATTTCCCATATTTTGAGCTCTCGCCCTAGGACAGGGGTCGGCAAAGTTGTTTTGGGAGGGAGCCATTTCACTCCCTCCTTCAGCGGCAACAACTATCTTGTGAGCCGCCGGAGGAGGCAGGCGTGCCTTCTCCCGACCATATGACCACCGACAGCCAATCACAAGAGCCGTCGGCGGTCGTGGGCAGGGCTTGGGTGTGACTTTGGCAGTGCGCTCCAAGCCACAACAAGGCGACTAAAGAGCCACACTTTGCCGACCACTGCCCTAGGACAAGTTTAGGGTATGAGGACCTTTAGGTGGAGAGTGTCCTTATATATATATTTTTTATAATTGTAGGTCTGAATGATTAAGAATGAGGGGGATTATCAATCTTATACGTGTACAATATGTGTGCCTTCCAAAGCAATCAATCACTATGTAAATTATTCAGCAGGCAAATTAAATCTATCCTAAATTTTTCTATAGTAACAATAATAACCTTTTACTTCAGCATGTAAAGTGCCCTATAGTGTTTTGTATGTGCAGACTAACTGAGATCACAATTTTGACATTTCCTGTTCTAAAGAATAGTTGTTGCATCTCCCCTCGGGTCTGGCAGCCTAGCATTAATTAAAAAAGGTTTTAGCATCTTATTTACAGCCGAGCAGCAATGTGTAGGCGAGATATGTTATGCTGAGTTGGTTTAACTTGCTTGAAAATATGTAGTGAGAAAAAGGTTGCAGATATATTTTGTTAGGTAAGAACATCCTACTTTATGTGTTGACATTCTTGAAACTCGGTAACTTATAAATATCAGATATGGTATATCCATAATCCTGTGTAACACTTTATTTGTTAGACGTGTTTGTGGGTTTTTTTTTTTTGCAAAATTCATAGATCAACATTTTATATATATCCATATTATAGCATATTAAAGGGAATGGGCTATCAAAAACAGTTTTTTTAAGATTGTATTATTTATCTCATTTTTTTCTGTTTATATATAAGTATTTGTCTTTCTATATCCCTTAATGTCAGTGTACAGTTTTGAGATACCCATCGACTGCAATAGTATTCAGCTGAAGATTAAATAAAATATATTCATGGTCTTGGACCTAGAGCTGGGCAAAGTGAAAGTAAATGTATTTTATATTAAAAAAATATTGTTTAAAGCAGGGGTGGTCAATTATTATTGCCATCAGGCCGCATGAATGGCCCGGAGAGCTTCAGAGGGCTGGAGGCGTGTCTAGCGTGCGGTTGGCCATGCCCCCCATTGTTTTGTCTCGCGGGCAGGCGCACAATCGTCCC